>CABHPH010115925.1:2248-19769 GCA_902168325.1 Peromyscus nudipes
TTTTTTTGGTTTTTCGAGACAGGGTTTCTCTGTGTAGCTTTGTGCCTCTCCTGGAGCTCACTTAATTCATTTCTTAGTTTCACTCTGCTCTCAGTTGGTACATTGTGCTTTTCCCCCACCTCCCCTGGCTGGACCCCCTGTGACTCTCACAGAGCACCATTTACCTCTCCACCTCGTACTTTGCACAATGGCCAAGTGTTCCAGTTATGCATGTCTTTCCTAAAGATTCGTGTCCTGTTACACTGTGAAGCCCTGTGGAGGTAAGTGTTCTCTCTCTTCCCACGGTTGTATTCCAGCATGCATCCAAGGCACCTGCCTCTGCACCTGCGCTCCCACTCAGACACCTGAAGACTTCTGTTTCCACCAGCCCTTGCTGCAGCTGTTTAGCTCAGCTAGGACACACAGAGACATAAGTGTATATACTCACACACATGAGAGCGAACATATAGTGTGCATATAGACACAAACGTATTCAGGCATATGCTTGAGTAAATATACTGCAGGCATATAGCAGTAAGCATGTAAGTGTGCATATACACACATGTTTACGTACTTTTATCATTGTACAGTGGCAACCTAGATACCCCTCTGTGAGTTTGCAACCAGGCTGGGCTCTGCTATGGTCACTGGCCATCTTATTCTGTGACCTGCAGTTGGTTTCTAGGCAATCTTTCTGGGCTTATCAGCCACCAAGCACAATATTTAAAAGGAAGGTAGAGACAAGCAAATTCCTGGGGATCACTGGCCAACCAACCTTGTCTAGTTAGCTAGTTTTAGGCCAATGCCTCAAAATACTGTTCAACCACATGCCAGGGCAGGCCCCATGCTTGAGTGTAATTGAACAACACAAACTGGACTCTATGGGAAAAAGAAAGACAAAAACTCAAAGTTGGGTGGATATGGAAGTGAGGGTAGATATGGGAGGAGTTAGGGGATGGATATGATAAAAATTAATTGTGTGACATTTTCAAAGAATTAAGAAAAATATTATTTTAAAAAGTAAAAAAAAAAAAAAAGGTGTCTGCCACCTGAGGAATTACATCCAAGGTGGTCTTCTGACCTCACCATGCATGAATACACACTTGCACCTGCACCTGCATACTCATGTCAACCTACACATACATGAACATAAACATACAGGACCACAGACATACAGAAAGAAATGTATCGATTCTGTCTAAAGTTATCCAACTCAACAAATCCTCCCCAGCCTTAGGTATTTAAATTGTGGTACTAAACTCTTTACTCCTTTTGTAGTGAGCAGTGGGCCTTGTTGCTTCAGTGTGCTGCTCTCCCTGAAGAATGTCTCTTCACTGGGTTACGGCCCATTTGTAATCGGTCTCTTGATTGTCTGCCCATTCTTTGTCCGCTTACTCCATTGACCATTCCGTTTTCCTCTGACACCCAGTGAAGATGTGCTGAGCCTCCATTTGTCTGACCCTGACCCTGAGTGTGGGGAATGTGGATCAGGAAGAGATAGAGGGGAACTCACAGCACCCCTGGAGCCCAAGCATTACCTGGCAGCCAGTGACCATCGCTGTGAGGAAGCAAGTATGCACTATTTCTTTTCATAGTGACAAAAGTTATCATTTTAACCATTTTGTATGTGTGTGGTGCTTGAGATGGACTCCATGGCCTTGTGCATGCCAGGCAAGTGCTACTGCTGAGCTACAGCCCCCATCTTAACAATTTCTCAAGGTCCACTTCAGCAACATATCCACATCGCTGTGTAACCTGTGCCCAGAACTGTTTCATCTTGTAAAACCGAACTTCTGTCCCCATGGCAACAAAGCTTTCTGTGTCGCTTTCCTCAGATGCTGCTGACCAGCCTTCTGCTGCCCATCCCTGTGGAGGTGGCTACTCTGGGACCTGCTACATGGAGAATCACACAGAGATCTCTCTGTGTAATTTACTTCACTTAACATGATGTCCTCAAAATTCTTTCATATTAGAGGAGGTGTCAGAATGCCCTTCCTTGTTAAGGATGAGTAATATTCTTTTACATTGCAGACCATGTTTTGTTCACCTGTTCACCTGTCAAAACTTTGTGACTTTTTCTTACCTTCTGGTTATTGTAGACAAAACTACCATGCCAATGGTTTCATGAGCATCTTGTGGGTATATATCCGAAAGGCTATCTTGGAATAGGCAAACTTACAGAATCATGTGGCAGTTTTATTTTTAACTTTTGGGAGAAGCATCGTGCTGGCTTCTGTAGCTGTTGTACCAGTTTCCATTCCCACAAACTGTGCACAAGGGGGTCAGCAAGATGGTTTAGGAGGTAAAGGTGCTTGCTGCCAAGCCTGAGAACCTGAGTTCAAACCCCAAGACCTACTTGACAGAAGAAGAGAGCTGACTCCAAGAAGTTGTCCTCTGACCTCCACACATGCACCATATGCATGCTTGTGAGTACGAAGGTGTATGCACACACACGCGTGCACAAACCTTCACCCTCACACAAAGGTGTACATGCACACAAATGAAGACACACATATAGACTCACATACTAAGTCAATCAGTCTCTCAATCAGTAAAGTAAATATCTGTGATAAGAACCCATCAATGGGATGGGCCAAGTCCACAATGGATGAGAAGGCTGTGTGGGTCCCTGATCTACCCTGTCCTGTACCTGTGCTGAGATCCTGAGGTGTGGGACCCTGAAGGGGTCTGACCAGCAAGGCTGAAGTGAGTCTGGAAAGAAAAGCATTTTCTGTCCCTTCCAGCTCTCGAAGTCTTGCTGTGAATATTGTATCAGCAAATATGTACCCAGAGATTTAACAACACATTAAGAAAGGATTGGGTGTAAATTGTTTGGAATGACTGTCTAGGCAGTGTGAATCTACAATCACCTCTGTGCTTTGGGTCTGGAAGTCTGGGGATGTATTTCCTGGGACCAGCCGATTCTCACCCCAGAGGAGGTGCATGTATGAGAATCTGCAGAATTAAGACACATGGGAGTTGGAAGCTTTCTTCCTTTTTTTGTTTTGCATTTTGGGGCAGGGTCTCATGTAGATCAGGCTACCAGTCTGTCCTTGAACTGACTATGTAGCTAAGGCTAACTGTGAACTCCTGACCCTCCTGCCTCTGCCTCTGAAGTGCTGGGATTAGAGGTGTGTAACAGCATGTCTGGCTCTGTGGGAGGCTTTGTCAGACATCTCCTTCTTTCCTTCTTGCTGACAATTCTTACATCACTGCTTTCAGGATTTTCTCCCCTGCTTTTAGACTCTCAGCAAACTTTGCATGCCCAACTCCCTTCCCTTTTCTGTCCATTGTTACAGGCTCAAAGGGGCAAGCTCATTTCAGTGTTTATAGAAGCAAAACACACCCAAGCTGTTGAATACCCGGATCTTCTCCAAAGACCTCTGGGCAGGTCACTAATGAGCCAGTGGAAGCAGAGGCCAAGGATGCCTCTGTGAACATCAGCAGGAAGTTCTACCAAGTGTGAGTACGCACAGGGTGAACTTCTAGGCAAGCTGTTTAGGGTCTGAAAAACGGAAGGATTTCGTTCTCAATACTGTCCTGTGAGAGATCAGTGGTGCCAGGTGAGGTGGAGTGGGCCACTACCAGTCAAACTGTGTAGTAGCCAATTAGGGAGTCCATCTGATCCTGGGGTGTCCTCTTGCACCTTGTTCCTGTGGGTTGAGCATGAGGAATGACTGTTCCCTAAGTATTCGTAAGGCATAGAAGTCTGCAGTTGTTTTCTGAAGGTATGAAAACATAGAAGAAATCACGAGTTTTGCCAGAGCATTGTCCACCAGACTCGGGGAAGCGGATGGCACAGAGCATTGGGGGAGAGAGGCCAAAGGCAGAGGATCCCCTCCAGCAAGCAAACTCTGGGATCTAAGAGCAAGCCACCTTTGTGCATAGAGAGATAAGGGACAGGTCCGAAGGCAGGAACAGAAACTCTAAGAGCCCAACAGCCAAGGAGGGATGCTTAGAGGACAGCACACACACGCCAAAAGCAGCTTCTACGTGGCAGACATCTTATTTTATTATTTATTTATTTATTTATTTTTGGTTTTTCAAGACAGGGCTTCTCTGTGTAGCTTTGTGCCTTTCCTGGAACTCACTTGGTAGCCCAGGCTGGCCTCGAACTCACAGAGATCCGCCTGGCTCTGCCTCCCGAGTGCTGGGATTAAAGGCGTGCACCACCACTGCCCGGCGTGGCAGACATTTTAGATGGCGATATCTTACAATGTGGTAAGGGTCCCATCTCTTCCACAGAGGCCACGCTGACCTTTGGCCTCCCTTGTAGGATGCCAGCACAGCACCCACTAAGCTCTTCGGATGTGGGCCATCTGTGAACATCCAGACCTCCCAGCAGATGGGGCCTTATGTGGTCAGATGTACCCTGTTCAGTCCTCTTTCAGAGTTGCCATAGTGATAACACCAAGTAAATGCTCAGCTAAACTCAGGTCAAAGCAAAAGAAATGGAGGATAGCTTCACTCTTCCCTGACTGGTTCACTCTTTATGTTCAATGAGGTCAGAGGGCTGCTGAAGGGTTTGGGTGGAGGATAGACAGTTGTCCAGGCTTATAGTAAGATTCAAGTTCAGATTATTGTGATGTCCTTGCTCAGCTTGATTTAGCTCTGAGATACTCGTTTCCACTTGGGGGTTGGAGGAACTGTACAGTCAAACTCCTGTGGTATTTTCTCTTTTAAAAAGACAAATGGAGAGGCTGGGGGGTCTGGCTCATCTGGCAGACTGTTTGCACAGGGCTCTGGGTTAATGCCCCAGTGTCATGTAAGCTGGATGTTGTGACTCGCAACTGTAACCCCAGCTTTTAGGCAGTGAGGATGAGGAGGATCTGAAGGTGATTCTCAGCTACATAGCAAATTTTAGATCAGCCTGGGATATATAAGACAAAGTGGGGCAACACCAACAGGAAGGTTTAATACAGCATAGTTGTTACAAAATGTTAAACTAGGGGCTGGAGAGACCGCTCAGTGATAGAGAGTACTGGCTGTTCTTCCAGAAGACTGGGGCTCCGTTGCCAGCACCCACATGGCTGCTCACAATTGTCTGTAACTCTAGTTCCAGAGGATCTGATGCCCTCTTCTGGCCTCTGCAGGTAACAGGTAAGCCAGTGGTAGACTATCTGCAGGCAAAACTCCCATATATGTAAAAATACATTAAATAGAAACTTTTATGAAACAGCTTTATTGAGATATAATTTTCACACTGTACATATATATGCGATATAAACATAATGTACAAATACAACTTAATATAACCCCTCACTCAGAGCAAGACTTAGAACACTGCAGCATCCCAGAGGCCCTGGGCTTAGATTCCAGCACTCGACCCAGACGCAGAGGTCCCTTGGCCCCAGAGACACTCTGTGTACATCCCAAGCTTGTTTTCCCATCTCCAGCCTTCTCGGCTCCCTGTGGTCCTGCTGTGCTAGACACACTCTGTGCTGCCCAGATCCTCTTCTGGAAGGAAGCACTAGCCAGTGAAACATCAGACGCATCTCCAAGGACTGCACCTTCAGAGACCTAGGTCTCTTTCCAGGGAGCTTCACAGCCAAGGATGGTCAACGTCAGATATGAAGGTTAGGTTATTTTCGTCCAACTCAGAGCAACTCTGAAGGGTCATTGGAGCCCAGAGCTGCCATGGGTCAGCCAGGCTGTTCCTGAGCAACATCAAGGCCAACTTCTACCTCTTTGTTACCCTCCTTTCCTCATTCTTACCACAGGCTGGTCCCATTGCCTCCCTGGTAAACATCCTGCAACCTGGGCCTCCACCTCAGGCTATCCATGGGATGTGACCTACGGTTGGGTTGACTCTCTTCAACTCTATAGCCTTTATTTCCTCCAAATAGATGGCTCTGAGCCCTCTAGGTCCAAGTGAGGCACCAGGTGCTCCCAAGTGTAAACAGAGCAGCCATTACTCTCCGTACACCCCCAGGTACTGTGCTTACAAAGATCTTTTGTGTTTAAAGTCTCATCTGCTCACTCATGTCTTTTCCCTAATGACATGGTGGAGTGCCAGCTCTATGCGGGAGTGAAGAGATAAGGAAGAAAACAGCTTTCCCTTCCTCGGAGAACTTGCAGCCCAGCTTAGCAGGCTGATGCCCATCCACTGAAGTCTCCCAGGTACTAAGGGCCACCATGTGGAGGTCACAGAAGCCATGAAGTGGAGCAGAGCATATGGCAATGGAGGACAGTTTCTGGGAGGGAGGTGGCTGTGTAGAACCTGGAACTAGCAAATGGAGAGCAATCAACACAGCACTGGGCCTGATCCATACTACCCCACATACTTCCCACAGTGCATCACTGCACAGAGGAGGGTCTATTGATCTAAGCCATGGGGAAAGGGTGGGAGGAGCCCAGTGGGTTCTGCTTCCCTCTAGGACCAGCTTCCTCCCTCTGCATCATCGGTTGGGGTCCAGGAAGTTGAGCTGGGCAGACAGACAGAGGAGTGGAAGGGAAGGATGGAAGTCCCAAGTTATAGGTGGTAGGATTCCAGCTAACGAATGTTTGATCTTGGCAAACTGCCCCAGATTCCACTTCATGCCCAGGACTAACTAAATCTTCCTTTGCTACTTTCCAAAGTCAACACAATTTTCTAAAGTTTGTAACTTTGGTAGAAGAACTTAGAGAAATAGATGAAAATAAAACACATGTAAGTGAGCTGTTAGCCCTTGACTGTATTTGGGGCATACTGATGCCGGGGGCTGGGGGTGGAGGGAGGGGCAGAATGTAAAGGCTAAAGGGTGTGGTCGGATGCACTTTTTGAAGAACACGTCTGGAGAGAAGAACAATGAACATCGGATGTGTTTCTAGATGCCACAAAAATGAAAATAGATCTTGGCTATTTATCAAATTAATCACCCTATAATCTCAAGACAAATGGGATTCCTAGGGCAATATTCAGCTGGTATTTTAATACCCAAGTTTTTCTGATCAATAAACCATTGGCCTGTTAGAATATTTAAGTCATGCTTAAAGTCATTCAGGAAAAAAAAAACTATTAACTTAAATTCTTTGAAAGCATGCCTTTAATTTAAAATGCCATTTTCTATTTAAGCATTGCATTTTGCCTTATTTTAAAACAACCTTGATCTTAATTTTACTAAGAGAGATTAAAATGAATATTTTGTGTCTGAAATAACATAATTCATTGTCTTTTACTCAGCAACTATTTGAGTGCCTACATTACATTTCACCATGCTGTAGAAGGACAGAAGACACCATTCATGCTGTGTTATCAGGAAGTGGTCCAGGTCTGGGTGAAGCTAGGGAGACAGGGTGAAACAGAGCCCTTGCAGCTATGGAAATGAGCTCAGGGCCCCTTGAGTGCTCAGAGAAGGCAACCAACCTTCCTCTGGAGCAGTGGCTCTCAACCTTCCTAATGCTGCATCCCTTTAATACAGTTCCTCATGCTGTGACCCCAGACCATAAAATTATTTTCATTGCTGCTCCATAACTGTAATTTTGCTACTGTTATGAATCATAATGTAAATATCTGTGTTTTCTCATGGTCTTAGGTGGCCTCTGTGAAAGGGTTATTCAGTCCCCAGAGGGGTCATGACCTACAGGTTGAAAACTGTTGCTCTCAAATATTAAAGCCACAAGAGATTCTTCAAAGCTTATTCAAATGAAAATTGAAGAGTCACGTCTGAGGCTAGAGAGCTTGCCTTGCAGTCATCTGAATTTGTGATCCCCAGAACCTACACTTTAAAGAATGTCACACACGATGACACATGTTTTTAATCCCAATGCTGGAGTTAGAGGCAGGTGAATCCTTAGGGTTCCATGACCAGACAGCCAAACCTCCTTGGTGAGTTCCTGACCTATGAGAGATCCTGTCTCAAAAAAAAACAAGATGGGTCTGGAGCTCAGTGATAAAGTATTGGTCTCTCCCTCCACCCCACACACAAATATCCTGTTGTATTATGGGCTGGTGAGATGGCTCAGAGATTAAATGTTCCTGCCACCATGCCTAACAGCCTGAGTTAGGTCCCTAAGACTCACAGGGTGAATGGAGAGAACTGACTCCCTTTGGTTGTCCTCTGACCTCTACACTCATGCTATGGTATGCATGGATGTACTTGAACGTGTACCCATCACACACACACACACACACACACACACAAGATAATGTAATAAAAAAAAAAAAGGAACAAATGGACAGCTTCTGAGGAGCAGTACCAAAGCTGACTCTGGCATCCACCCCATCAGAGACACACACACACACACACACACACACACACACACACACACACACACACACACGGAAAAGACTGTCCAGACAATCCAAATGACTTTCTTGTCATACTTTTCTGCCTGTACAAATGTAGTGTGTGTACACTCCTGGATTAAATGTTATTCAAGTTATTGGTACCTTTTAAAAAAAATGGGGTGGGGTAATAATAAAATATGTCTGAAACTGTGCAGCGATAAGAAACATTTGTTGTGTTGAAAGGGAACAAAACTACATGTGCTCTGTTTTACGATCGAGACCCAAGGAATTGCCCTTATAAAAACATCTGACGTTTGTGTGCTGGTCTTGGGAGGAAGCAAGGCTTGTGAGAGTTCCATTTGAAGCCCTTGCAGCAGGGGCCTGCTCCATGCAAGCAGCACAGCCATGCGTGTCTTGTCAGAAATGATTGCCAACCCGGTGTCTCAGACACGGAAGCACAGTTAATGTTCCACTACATCTCCCTTGTTATTGTGGCACTGGTGTGGGCTGGGGGGCACCTGCTTCACAGAAAACAACGGCTGCTTTGCAAGTTGCCTCCTTCGGGAGTCCTTTGGTGTGTGGACCTCAATGTGGACCCAGAGAGTGGGGTGAGAAGGCGTCATTCACTTTGTGGTTTTTTCCTAGTGATCACGTACCAGACGAAATAGATTGCTCCTACGAGGTGCAATAAGGAACTGTGTGAGAAGCATGTTATGAGGAACCTTCCAGAAAATGTTAGTGAGGTTGTGCATTCGTAGGCAGCTGCTAAAGGAGACTTAGCATTTATCGGCTGTTGTTGTCTTCGTTTTTTACAGACTAGAAAAGGGGGCAATAAAAAGTAGCAGTAGATAACAGCCTACTGCATCTGCTGGGCCCGGGCCTGGTGGACTTTCCACAGAAGATGCGTGAACTCAGGCAGAGAACACGCTTTGGGAAAGGAAGGACCTGTTTCAGAGTGATAGTTTTACACCAGGGGTGCTTCGCCTTCATGATTTCACTCCATCCTCCGAGAAAAAATAAAATGTGATGTCCAATTTATAGATGGAAAAGTCACGGTTACGAGGAAAACAGTGAAGGACCTAAAGTCACGTGACACACACCCAGCCTCTTTGCTTTTTGCAGAGCAGTGTCAAAAAGCTGACCAAAGCAACTTGGAGGAGCAAGTTTCTTTTGTCTCACAACAGAGGGTGCTGTCTGTCATGGTGGGGAGGGCATGGAGGCAGGAGCTTGAGGTAACTGATCCCAGGGCGCCCACAGTCAGGACGCACGGAGGGACATGCTGTTGCTCAGCTCCCTTCCTCCTTTTCATGAAGTCTGGGACCCCAGCCCAAGAAATGGTGCTGTCCACACCTCAGTTACCCTAAATCTAGAAACCCCTTCACAGACATGCCCAGAGATTTGTCTCCTAGGAATTTCTAGATCCCAGTAAGTTAACAATCCGTGTTAGGCACCACAGAGAAAGCCTTAACCACTAAACTGACTTGGCTTGGCTCTGTAGCTCCAAACTGATTCAGAAAAATTGCAAGGGAGCCAGACTTCGAGGGGCATTGCTGTCTGTGTCATAGCTGGGTTAACGCTGCTCCAGAGCGAACACTGACCAGCTCCAGAGTCAGTACAGAATGAGTGGTATGCAGGAAGTACCCTCCCCACTCCGCCCCCGGGGCGAGGCTGTCTAAGGTCTCTAAGAAACATTTAGAGAAAACAATTTGTAACCAGAAAAGCCTCAAGTTCTGAGAAGCCTGAACCCTCATCTTCAGAGAACTGGAAGCAAGGACTTGGAATTACCCAACATTCTAAGTTCATTTTAATATCAGTATGCAATTGGGAGAGAGGGTCTGGGGTGAAAGAAAAATAAGTATAATTGCTTCTTTTTTCCCGACTTGCATATTGCTTTGTTCATTGTGAAATAACGAAGCATTATTTGATCCCATTATTCTGTAAATGAGATTGAGGAAATGGTACATCTGCATTCATGCGGTGACACAGAGTTGGGAAATGTTTATCCCACCAACATTTAAAAATAGCAGCTCCATCTTTTGTGGTAATAAAATTGTAGGTGTTTTCACTGTAAAAATATATTTTGTAATACACACAAATACAGCAGAGTTAAATTCAGTGCTAGCGAATGCTCTTATGGAGGCTTTCCTCTGTGTTGTGTTTTTGGTAATGTGGTTTTTGCTTCTTTGAAACCAAAGCCTTTCTGTGGGCAGTGATGGATAGGACATAAAATCCACTGGCGAATTTTTTTCGGTGAGATAGAGGTTAAGTTTCCGGAACCATTCAGCATGTACACCTGCCCTCTTGTGGCATGCATCTGTACATTCACTGTTTTTAAGACCAAGACATGGGTTATCCTAAGCAATATTCCAAGTGACCCTCCAAACTTCTAATCACAAACTTTTCTCCCCAAACGTTCAACAATGACTATATATCTCCTCTGCTGGGTGTGAAATCCATCAAGGTACTCACATTTGGCAAAATTCCTTCTTTGGCATGCCATCATTCACTTTCCTCTATGTACTAGGGACTTGTAGCAAGTTACCTCAAAACTTAATGCTACCAAACAACCATTCTCTGAGTGAGAAAAGTCAAACAAGAAAGGGTATATTTGGGGTCTCAGGAGACTTCAAAGACTCAGAGCCAGGGTTTTGATACATCGGAAGACTTAGTCACTCAAGCCACTGGTCGTACAAGACCGGTGTACACGGACTGGGTCAGAACAGGTTTGGGTGACTTCCATAGGGAATGGAAAACTATATGACTGCTCCAACTCTCAAGCCATTTTCTTTCTAGAGAAAATTACATGCACAGTTGATTGTCTTTTTCTAATTGATCTCTGCAGGTGGACAATTTCTTAAACATTATTATCTGAAAGAAGTCAATAGATAGAGAGAATGATGAGGGACGTGTGTATGTGTGTGTGTGTGTGTGTGTGTGTGTGTGTGTTGTGGAATCAGTGTACAAGCCAAAAATGTGGAGAACAGCACAATAGGTCTCCTCCAGCCCTTCCCGGAACCTCAGATTTGGGAGGGGTTGCACACTTGCTGTCTTCTCCAGAGGCAGGTGGCCTTTTAGTTGTAAACACAATGTGCCTTGTAACCTGCTTCTTTCCACTTAACATTATCTGATTCTTTCCTTTTCTTTTCTTTTTCTTTATGAGCAATGAAATTTGATCTGGGAGACTGGTCACCGCTGTTTTGAAAGAAGACCATGGTCAGAAAGGTTGGTGAGTCCTATCTAAACCCCGTGGTCTTTGGGGAATCAGGAAATTAAACTTTTTATTTGCTGGTCTTTGACTTTCTCATAAATGTACACAATTCGACTTTGTTTGAGTGCACTGTAAAAGCAGACACAGGTCAGGGAACAAAGACATGCCGTGGAGTAATTAGGAACTAGGTGGGGGCAGGGCAGAAGTTTATGAGGGGGTGGTGGTAGTTGGCCAGTCCATCCACCAGTGTGTGTGTGTGTGTGTGTGTGTGTGTGTGTGTGTGTTCACCTTCCAGGTTCATGTTTGCCCCTGGGGTATGTAAATTGCCCTGTCTGTTTTTCATTTGGTATTGTCCAGATGTTTAAAAACCAGCAACTGATCTTTTCACAGTCACTTAAGGGAAAGGATAAAGGAAGTTTGCCACTAAGTGATTCTCAAAAACCACGGCTCTCTGCGTCTGATTATCGTGTGGAGCACTCACGCACTTGCAACTTCTAGTGTAAGGGAAGCGTTGTGAGAGAGCCAGGCAAAGCCCATTTCCAACTTCGAAGGGTCTCCCTTTGGAGCGGGTCATTGCAGGGATTCTGACCTTGTTTGCTTCTGCACATTCTGTGACACCCCAGACAGGGTGTGTTCTGGCAATTTCCGCAGCAAGCCCACTGAGGTCGTCGGTGTTGCTCATGGTCCTGAGGAGGTAGTGTGTGAGCTCTGGACACTGTGCCTTATGAAATGGGTTTCTTTGTATGCTAGTTTTAGAGCTAGTGCGTTCTCTTCTCTACCTGTGATCACAGCTATTAAATAAACAAATGACAGGAATCTCTCATCAGAGACACACAGCCCCAGTGAGAAGCTGTCATCTTTGCAGATGTGTCTTTACTTACTGCTGTGGCTTTGGCTAGCAAAGTGATAGTGGCTGATTGATGAGCTGGATAACACCCATTTTGTTAAAAACAAAACAACAACCAAGACCCCAGAAGGTTAGAAATGCTCAGGGTTTGGTTTAATGGTCAGCTGTTCTGAAAATATTCATTAGCGTGGTGAGTTGTTACTTGGGCCAGAGACTGAGCCCTAAGCTCCATGGTAGGCTGAAGATGAAAGGTTTGGAAGGAATGTACCCACCACACACTTGCAGTCTTTGAGGAAAACAAACCTAATGTCACACATGCCTAATGTCACAAGTGCCATGCTCAGGGCTGTGAGGGGTTCTGGGGAAGAGTTCACATTATCTGTGAATGGAATGACCTAACTTTCTCTAAGAAAGGCAGGAAAAGGAGCCATAGTCACAAGAGACCCAGTCCCACCGCCCACCTAATTAACACTCCCTGGCTCTCTATAAACTAGCAGAAAATAATGTTGGCACATAGGAATATCGGGACCTGATTGTGGAAAATTTAACAGCAAAGAGTCTTGACAAGTGTGCACCATTCCATTGTTCCACCTATCAAGAGTCGTTGAGAGATCAGCCTGAGGCCTCGCTGATGTGTATGTGTGTATACATACACATGCACTAGTGTGTAGGCCAGGGGGATAACCTCAAGTGCTGTTATTCAAATGCTGTCCACCTTCTTTGGAGGCAGAGTCTTTCATTGGCCTGGAGCTTGCTGGTTAGACTAGGCTAAATAGCCAGCAATCTCCTGGGACTCACCTGCCTTCACTTCCCCAGAGCTAAGATTCCACGTGTGCACCATACCTGGATTTTTTTAATGTAGGTTCTGGGCATCAAATTAGGTCCTTTGGCTTGCAGAGCAAATACCAACTGAGTCATCTCCCCAGCCCAGACCTCTTGATTATCATCAGTTTTTGTTGTACTGACTGTGAGGGATTAAGCCTCATGCATGCTAGGCAAGTGCTCTGTCAAAGAGCTACATCTCCAATCCGTTACTATGTGTAGAACTTAAAGCCTGCATCTAGTGCTTTAGAAAACATTCCACATGCATTTTCTCATATAACACTTCATGCTAACAGGTAAGTCCTATAAATAACCAAGACTTGGAAGGAACTTGCTCACCATCGGGGATCAAAGCTTTACTTCTCAAGCAGTGAGCTTAAAGCAAGCAGCCTTTATCACAGTCCCACGTACATACATACATTCTAGAATGCTCTTTCAGTCATCCTCTGTGACAAGGCAAGTGTTCAGCAGTACAGCAGAAGAGGGAGTATGGAGTCTCCAGGCCTAAGAACATGGTACTGTCTTGATGTCCTCGAATCTCCTGGACCTGCCTGCTCTTTCTTTTCATCCTTTTTTCTGGACATCCCAACCAGCATCCATGTCATGCACAAGTCGTTTCTGGGCTAGGAGATTCTCCCTGCAGCCTGAACTCCTGAGACTCTTCTGAGTGTTGATTGTATTGTATTCACTGATAGAATAGCCAATCTATATTCAGTTTTGGTGTCTACATGGAATTTCCAAACCAGTTCACACACACTTTTCCAAACCCTGCAATCTGGTTCCGTAAGTGCTGTGCATATTGTGACCCATCATATCTGCCCCTCTCCTCTCACCTCCTCTCTCCAGGCACATCCCTCTCACCTACTCTAGTGTCTACAAAAGCTCTGGCACTTACTATGGGATCTTTCCTCTTAAATCCTAAGTGTACGGTGTGCAGCGTCATTGGCTACAGGCACCATGTTACACAGAACATCTCTGGAGCTTATTCTTCTCGCTTAACCCAAATTTCTGGCCTGTTGATGACTAACTCCCCAATCCATGGTAACCACTAGTCTAGCCTTTGGCTTTATGAATCTGACTATTTTCAATACTTGGAAGCATCTACCTTTCTGGGTATGCCTTATTTCACTTAGCACATGTCCTCAGAGTCTCCGCAGGCTGCTGTGAGTCACCACAGTTCCTTCCTCCCTGAAGCTGTACAGTGGTGGTCTAGCTCCGTAGGCTGTCACTTCTACCTGTTCGGTTGCTGTCCAGGTGGCCTCCATATCCCCAACTTCTAACGCTGCAGAAGAGTTTTGAGATCCTGATTTCAATTCTTTTGGATTTTGTTTTCCTACCAGTCCTGGCTGGCCTTGGAGCCACCTGGTGAGCTTTATGTAAAAGCTGAGGCGTCTCCACCTCCAGAATCTTACCTAGGCTGGTCTAGTGGGACCCAGGCACTAATGGATGCTACCTGGGCTCCTTGGGAAGCTTGAAGAACAGTTGGCTTCATAGGCCTTAGCCCCTCTACTGTGCATATGCACTTGGGACTGGAGAGATTGGTTAAGAGTGCTTACTACGGCCGGGCGTTGGTGGCGCACGCCTTTAATCCCAGCACTCGGGAGGCAGAGGCAGGCAGATCTCTGTGAGTTCGAGGCCAGCCTGGGCTACCAAGTGAGCTCCAGGAAAGGCGCAAAGCTACACAGAGAAACCCTGTCTCGAAAACCAAAAAAAAAAAAAAAAAAAAAAAAAAAGAGTGCTTACTACTTTTCCGGAGGACTTACATTTGCTTCCCACATCATTGAGCTGCACCCACATCAAGCAGCTCACAACTCCTTATAACTCCATCTCCAAGGGTCCTGATGTCCTCCCCAGGCCTCCCCGGGCACCCACATACAGACATACCCATGCATGTAAGTCAAAATAAATGTTAAAGAGAATAGCCTTGACTCCAGCCTCGTCTCACACACATCTCCATTTTCCTTCTGGGAATAGTTTTTGCTCCCTTCTGTCATTTTCTCCTGCCCCTTTATTGATCTGCCAAACCTAGTTAAGATCCCAGAGGACCTCAAACCCTCTGCAAATCCAGACCTGCTGCTGCTGGGTCTCCTCCAGCCTGGTCCTGGGTCCACCCAATGCACCTTCTACCCCCTTACAATAAAACATCATCGCCGAGGGCCTCTGCAATCTCCCTCCCCTCTCTTAACATCTCTCCTGTCTTGTCCCAGCTTCCCATGCTGCCACGGTTTGAATGTGAACAGTTGATCACACAGCATCCTCAGTAAGAAGAAAAGAGACGATGTTTAGCTCTCTTTCTCCTTTCTCTTCAGTCCAGAGGCCCCAAAGGACATGAGATGGTGCCACCCCCACTCAGGGTGGTCTGGAAACCCCCTCAAAGACACACCCAGAAATGTGTCTCCATGGTGATTCTAAACCATCAAGAAGACAATGAAGATTAACCATTGCAACCACCACCCCCAGCTGTGTGCCAGACACGCCCTCAGCCTCCTTCCGGTGCATTAAACTGAACTCACCTGAACCCTCACCCGCTGCCCCTGACCGGCCCCTCCACAGTTTCCCTGCAGTTTGTTTCATTCAAGTAGGGGGACATACGCTAACCAGGATCAGCCAAGACCAAACACTTTGTGTTCCTGGCTGTAAGGTGGGAAAACAGTAAACCTCATTCTGTCTGCTGAATAATTCCATTATCTCTCTCTATTACACTATTAATTCTTCATTTTACTTATCATTAAGCTTTCAGTAAATAAATAAATGAAGCCAGCACAACTGCTTATATCCATAAGTAATCAAAATGTATTTAGTGCTTTAGTAAGTAGCTTGTTTTTCTAATTTTCCTTTAATTAGCAGAGAAAGAAATAAAATCAATTCCTTATCCTGCAGATAAAAAATTAAACTCAGCTTTCTCCCTCATACATATCAAAATTTGAATGTACACTAGAAACACAAATTCATAATCATCCTGTAATATAATATGTATCCAATATTAAACACATTGCTATGACATTTATCTTCTCTCCCTGATCACAGCTTAATAAAATTATAATTATGACCTTTCAAAGCATCCTCGCCCGATCCACACTGACGCGGCATCCTTAGCTTCAAATCTTGGCTCTTTCTAGGGGCAGATACATCTCCTTGACAGGTCATCTGGTCTGGATGCAAAGCAAGGATGATGTTTGTTATTGCTCACCTTTGTAGTGCAGAGGCCAGAGCAGTGCTAAATCCAAGTAAAGGCTCAAAAAGCAGTCACCAGCCCCATCCCTAATGAAGAAGCTATTTCGGTTGATATCTGCTGGGGAAGGAAAAATCAGTTTTCTCCAATGGAGTGTCCCTGGGTATCAACCACACTCCAAAGCAGGGCCCATGCCCCAGGCCAAGAGAAAAGGACTCCATGTTTCCTTTCTTTTTTCGTGTGTGTGTGTGTGTGTGTGTGTGTGTGTGTGTGTGTGTGTGTGTGTGAGCATTTGCTTGCTTGCTCGCTCCTTGTTTAGTTTGGGCTTTTTTTTTTGCCTTATTGACTATATTATTTTTAAAAATTTGTCTGTTTTGATTTTTTTTGTTTATTTTTGATACTTTTCCTGTTTTGTTTGGAGAGAGAACATGAAGTTAGGTAGGGAGGTGGGACAGTTCTGGAGGAGTTGGGGGAGGGGAAATATGATCAAAATATATTGCATGAAAAAAACTTTAAATAAAAATCATTTTTACGTAGTCACCAAATGGTTAAACATGTGAGCATTTATACATGTGGCAGGGCTATATATAGTGGATCTCAAAGGGCACGGGGCATTTGGGAGGATGCTTAGTGCACAGTGGGGTTGTGAGTGGGAAGAAGCACTATGTTAGAAAATATGCTTTAAGTCAACTCATACTCAGCTGCAAACAGCACCTGCTTTTACCTGGACCGTTTTAATTGCTCAAGGATACCCAACACTCAACTGATACGCTCCAGCAAAGCCAAATTCTTCCTTAAAAGATTGAGAAGTTTCCAGATATTTGGTGCTGTTAACTATTCTGTTTGGGGTTTTGTTTGTTTTGAGACAGAGTGGGTTTCATGTAGCCCAGGCTAGCCTCAAACTTGCTATGTACCCAAGGATGACATTGAATTCCTAACCTCCGAGTGCTGTAACCACAGGCCTTTACCACCATGGCCTGCTAGTGCTTAGAGAAACAAGAATGTGTCTCTTGTGGGGTTACATCGGGGACTTCCTGCTGCTCTTTTTGGAATCTCATCAATATTTGGAGGGTTGGGTACTCCACTTCCAGCTGATGCCAGTCATGGAATCTCAGAAGGAGGTTCTAACCACAGAAGACTGTAGTATAACACAATGGTGGTCTCTTTTCCAGCCAAAGGAATAACTGTATTCTCCCTCAGGGAAGGCTGTTTCTGCCATAGTCATCATCAATGTGAGTGATGAAGAGAGTTGCTCATCCCCTCTGGAAGTAGGATTGTCCCGTG
>CABHPH010115930.1:0-17860 GCA_902168325.1 Peromyscus nudipes
AGTACAGTTCGCTACTCCCTAGCATACCTGGACCAGAGATGCTCAGCTGTGACTAGATGCGTGAGTCACAGAAAGAAATAATGTGCAGAGCATTTATTAACAATTTGATATGGGCAGTAAAGGAAAGGAAGTTATGCAGAGAGCTCTCCTATAGAGCAGATGGTTCACTCTCACGTAAAGTCAAAACCTGCAAGTCCCAGATCTCAGCTCTCAAAGCAGATCTTCCTGTATGAAATGGGGATACAGTAAGAGGCTGACTCGTGAATGGAATATTGAATCACAGGTGTAAAAATAAAACCCCAAAATACAATGCCCCAAACCTGCAGAAAGAGTAACACTCAGGCTTCCAAGATCATGTTCATATGAAGGTACTAATTATATAGATGATTGTGTAGCCTACACTGTCAAAGGTGAGGGTCTTTTGACACTGTTAATGCACACATAAAAGTCTCAGAATCAACTTCTGCATTGAAATCATGCTACTCTCTATGACATTAAATGCATACATCACACCATGTGTTCTTCAGTAATCACTTTGAAAACTATTGTTTTTAAAGAATCATTTTCAAGCACAACCCTATACATCAATTGTTAGATGTATTATGACATATGCTTCTTCCTGAGGAGATTTGATAAAGGAAGGAAAACCTAATAAGTTTATAGATTTCCCCATTGAAGTGTCTAGAAAGTAGAGTTCTAGTGAGCTAAACAGAATTTCTCTGATTCAAATTCAAAAGGCCCTGTCAGGAGTAGTATTAGTTACTTTTCCGATTACCATGACCAAATAGCCAATAAGAAGCAGCTAGGTGGAGGGAGGGTTTACTATGACTTACCTGTTCCAGCAGTTCAAGGAGACACAGTCCTTCATGGTGTGGATGTAACTGGAGAATAAGGTGGCTGCAGTCA
This sequence comes from Peromyscus nudipes, assembly GCA_902168325.1. Classification (NCBI taxonomy): domain Eukaryota; kingdom Metazoa; phylum Chordata; class Mammalia; order Rodentia; family Cricetidae; genus Peromyscus; species Peromyscus nudipes. The sequence goes on from CABHPH010115930.1 coordinate 907, forward strand.
GGGAAAAGAGAATGAACAGGAAGTGGGCTAGATGATCCAACCTGAGGGTCTAATTCCAGTGATGCACTTCTTCCAGCAAGGCTCTAGCTCCTGGACATTCAACAAGCTCCTAGAATAGTACTGTCCCATGGAAAGCAAGAGTTAAGTGCCTCAGTCTGTTGGGACATTTCACATTCAAACTACTACAGAAACCACAAGGGTGCAAACATCAGTAGGTCCTATTTATTTGTGTGCAAGATTTGTCTCTGGTAGAGCCTGACAACAGTCAGCGTATTGCAGTTTTGGATGTAATGAGTGCCCTTTAATCTCATTGAACATTAACATGAAAGCTCCTTTTAAAGATGGCTTGTGAATCAGGTAACACTCAGAACCAGAGGAGACTCAGAGAGCTCTGCATTCCAGCGTGACCAATAAGCATCTGTAGATAAACTGGAGATAAAATATAGGAATAGCTGTATTGGTTACATCCAGATATTTCCCTTATTTGAACACAGCCTGGCCAGTTAGCAAACTCTGTTTAGCTCAAGTTCAGATGCTTGAGACTGGGTAAAACTTATCGGTGACAACATTATGCTCTAAATTAGGTTTTTGCCTTGTTGACGTATTGGTAAATTGCAGCTTATTATGAAGAAACTGCAGGATTAACTTGAGAACAGCAAAACGAACCTAAAATACTTTAGTTCAAATAGTAGTTAAACTAAATGAGACAAAAGTAGCAGTTGGACAACATGTTCTTATTAGTCTACAAATGCTTTATAGGTTCCATCATCCCTAGTATGGTATTTAGAGGTTCCTGGAGACCATAGTAGTTTGATTGATTTCTTAGAAGGACTTTCAGAATTTATAAAACTATATTATATTCATGTTACATTTTATTACATGAGCAGTTCCAGATGAGAATCACTACAGCCAGAAGGGGCACAGTGAAGAGCCCAAGAAAAACAAAGCGCAAGATGTCAGTCATCCTCTCCCAACAGAAGCTTGCAGAATGCTTACTCTCCCACCATATGTGACAAGTAGGGAGTATTGCTAACTAAGGAAGCTCACTCAAGTCTTGTATTCAGGGTCTTGTCACATAGATAGTTATGTCAATATGGAATGCTCATGTGGCAAGCATTTACTTCATCTGCAGTATCCACAAAGTCTCATTCATATAGCATGGCTCTGGAGCCTCCAGATGAGTGAGATAAAACATTTAGTAGAGTGTTAATATAAATCAGCTAATGGGAACCTAGTTCCCACATATACAAAATCATTCTAGAAGGCCGTCTCAAATATCTTTTGGTTAGTTCCCCATAGCACAGAGGTTGTCACAACCCCATTGGCAAATATCTATCTCCAAAAATATTTAAATTATGATTCATAACAGTAGCAAAATTGCGGTAATGAAATAGCAATGAAAATAATTTTATGATTGGTTGGGGAAGGGGGGGTTATGACAACATGAGGAACTGTAATAAAGGGTCATGGCATTAGGAAGGTTGAGAACCACTGCTCTAACATATCATTCATCGTTAGATGATGTATTTGAACATTCAAACCTGCTGAGTTAACCTATTCCTATACTATATAGTAGTGAAAGATTTCTGTGTCTCACTGTCTCACATCTCATAAACATTTTACTACTACTGTCAACTCAAGTGCCTCAGATATAATTCTGTGGATTTGTCTCCGGCTTAGCTCCCATTAATTATTTCCCATTTCCTAAGAGAAGAGGTTCCATCTCTTAGGATACCCTTAAATGTCAATTATTTAAGAGTAAGCCTTTGATTTTAAGTACCAAATGAAATGCTTACCATATAGGAAGTTTTCCATGAGTTTATTTGGAATAGGTAACAAATAAAACTTTCCTGATATTAAACATTATTTTCACTGTCTTTGCTAACATAGATGTCTCCCTATATCTACCAACAAGTTTAATTTTTTAAAACCATGCTTCAAGGTTTATTTGCAATTTTCTTCCTGGTGTAAAGCCTTCACAAGAAGAATCCGTGCCTCCTTAAGTATGTTCTCATAAGTTAATTTGCTTCGGAGCTGCACTGACCATGTTCCAGTATAGTTAATTTCAGGTGTATCCTTTAATCCAGATAGACACTGGCTTTTAAGAACAGAGACCTTGGCTCTACTCTCGTCTTTTACAGTACCTAGAATTCCCACTTTAATGTGCTGCCCCGGGTTATTAGACTAAACTGAATATACAATGATTTATTCATAATTTTTCTCAAGGTCACATTACAAGGCTAAAGTGGCACTAAGGAATATGTAGCTAATGTCTAAAAATGTCTAATTGTTTAGCTCAGTCTGAATCTCAGAAAAGTGGCATTATTTGCTTTCAATTTAGAGTAAATGAAAAGTAGACTTGACAGAGCCCAGAAGAACACAGTGTTCAGAACAGCTGTACTGTGTCCTCAATGGAAAAAGCTAAATTATAATTATAGATATGTTTCATCTTTCCTGCCTGTGCACTCTTTTGAAGATGCTCTTCACTGCTTTGGGGATTTCTTTGTCCCTACAGGTCCGAGAGTAGATTGATTACTTTTGCTGACATCTATCATCGCAAAATATTTGGAACCAGTCTAGAAAATTTAAAGCTGGTGAGAATGTTAGTAACCACACTTCAGTTTCTATACATATTGACACTAAATACAAAGACATGAAATGGCACTGTAGGCATGCCCCGCCCTGTTAAGGATCCCAGAGATGCAATAACAGTTGGGGTTGTGAATGGGCCATGGATGTTAAAAGCCAAAAATCAAAGTTTAAATAAACTATCTCAAATCTTAGAAGAAGCTCTTGTTTGTTCTTGCTAATGTATCCTTATTTGGGGCCCGTTTTCTGTCTTCTGTTTTTACATTTTTTACCACCCCATCTTCTCAATCATGGCTTACTCAAATATGTATTTGCATGAATGTATGTGTAGGTTTGCCTATGCAAGCATTCATGTGGAAGCCAGAGAAGGCCATGTTGGATGTATTTCTCTATTACACTCCACCTTTAAATTTTGAGACAGGGTCTTTCACTGAATTTAGAGCTTGCCAGTTCAGCTTAGATTGGCTATCCAGGAAGCCTGACATCCTTCCTGACACTGGTTCCTCAGTCCTGGGGTTAGAGGCTCACACTGTGCACCCAGCATCCTTCCACTTTGCTTATTCTTCTGTCGTTGCTTTCTTTGTTTGTTAACTTGAATGTTGGTGCTAAAACTCTTGTCTCGGTACTTACGTAGCAAACGTGTTGCCAACTGGACCATCTCCCTAGCCTCTCAAACATATTTTTAATAAGCATCCACTGTGTAACACTTTAATATACATAAAAATACCATCACCAAGCAAGTTGTTTAATCTTAATAAGGTTGTGTGAAGCCATTTCTCAACATTGCCCAGGAAACTTGTTATTTTCTGGAAATATGTACACAGAAGGGTGCCTGTTGTAGGATATATGATGACACTGTGAACCCAGAGTTTGTATTTGCTTTAGTTCAATAAAATCAACCTTGGGTCAAGAGCTGGAGCTAGCAACAGGTTGACAGAAGTTAATCATAGAGAGTAAGAGGGCATATGGAAGATGGATAGAGAGATCTACAGAAGTAGTAGGGAAGGACTTTGAGTACGGTGGTCTTTTTTGGTTTGACAGAGCAGAAAGTTACTATCTTTCAGAGACACACTGGTGAAGAAAGGTCAGCTAGTTGCTCCTCAACCTCTCTGAGCTAGCAGGTTTTCACCCCAGCCTCTGACTCCCGAGTCTTATTGATAAATAGAACAATAGAGATTTAGTTAAAACTACATTTGGTGGCAGAGACAGGAGGCAGATCTGGAGGGACATAAAAGTCCCATAGGGGCCATTACTTTGGAGCCTCAATTCTTGGCTGAAACAGCAGTAGATTCAAATGCAGTTGCTGTGCTGGAAATTAAACAACAGGTTTCCACCTATGACTAAATATTACATGTATTTGGAGAGAATAATCTTTGTAAGCCTAGATATGATTTCATGGTTATAGTAAAGCAGTGCATTTGAGGCTATAGAAACAGTAGGTAAGCAAGTTAGCTCTCTAAGGAAAGGGAAAGCTATGAAGTGAGGCAGAAGGAGAATGCAAGGAAGAGGGGTTTAAGGAGTCATGCACGCCTAAGGATTCTGGAAATCTACTTCCTGCAGAGGAAGCCTTCATTTGGAGGTATTAATCAGGATTAACCACTTCTTAAATCAGATTACACCCTTCCTAGATTTTCATCGTGCAGTCAACTTTCATTGGTCTGAGCGCACAATGTAGCCTCACCTAGAAGCAAATATGTTTTCTGTGTATTGGGATTAGGATTAATGAACCTGATCCAGAGAACAGTCATTAAATAAGAATGGATTTTCTCCATAATATTAGTCTATATAAATATCCTACTAGGCTAGGAAACACTGTATAAAATTAAGCAAGGGAAAAAGTTTCCCTCTTTTCTACTTATCTATACATATTTGCCCCAAATTCTCCACATCTCAAGCCTTTATACTTGCCTCAAATGCATGTATTTTTAACTTGTAATATGAAGGTTTAACCATTTTGTATAATAGAAGTGTTTTAATTTTATCATATATTTGAAGATGAAGATGATCTTTAACACAGAATAGTGAGCTTAATATTGACTCCACGTTCATCAGACTAACACATTTTCTTGATGTATTACATTTAATCTACATTCTTAATAAAGATCAAAATAGTAACATTGAGTGCAGTCCTTAGTGCTCAGTAAACCCCACTATACACATGGGCTGTGATGTTAGAACAACAGAACTTAAAAGGAAACTTTAGAACAGTTTTTTCCATGACATTGCTGTGCTTTACAAGTGGGTGAGAAAGTAAAATGAGAACTACAGTCATGTTTTCCTTATACAGGCATAGATCCAACTCTTCCTTTGAAGAATGTCTCTGTTGCTAACACACTTCTCTATACTTTCAGGAGAATGTTGAAGGTGAAGACTGTAGCCGTTGCAAATCTGGCTTCTTCAACTTGCAAGAGGATAATCCAAAAGGCTGTGATGAGTGCTTCTGTTCCGGGGTGTCAAACAGATGTCAGAGTTCCTACTGGACCTATGACAATGTAAGAATGCTCACTGCCCTCCACTTGCCAACCCATGCCAGAGGACCCTGTCTCTGCAATTTATGTTCTTTTGTAGGAAAATGAAAAACAAAACAAAACAAAACAAAACAAAAACAACCTGAGATACAACTTAAACTTGCCCAGAAAGAAAATGTATGGAATTTCCTTCAAATGCTCTTTCTGTACTTAGGTTCAAACCCTTTCAGATTTTATCTGTGGCCTAGAGAGGTGACTCAGTGCTTGCTGTTCATGAAGAGGTCTATAGTTTGGTTCCCAGTACCCAGAGGTGGCTCACAACTGCTTGTAATGCTAGCTCCAGGTGATATGATGTCCTCTTTTGGTCTCTATGGATATCCACACTCATGCACATACCTTATATACATACACTAAAATAATCTTTATCAAAGTATTTTTGTAAGTGTATAGACTGAGTCATCTCTGAAGTAGATGCAACCCTTGTCAGCTCCCATATATGAAAGCATAATGAAAATCATGTTGCTTTCATCCCCAATGTAAGATGTTTGAGAAAAAACATAAGATCGCAATAGCAAATTTATTTTCATTCATCAATATGATCTACATGTCACTTAAGAAAAGCCTGACTTGTCAGTTCTTCAGCAATAACTGAGACTGTTTTTTTCTAAAACAAACACATATTGCATCTCTATCCACATTGCCCACCATGCTCCCCGCTGCCTGTCTGCAGAGAGCCATTTGTTGCCCTGTAGAAAATATATGGAAGGAAAATGGGATCTTTGGGGATTGCCATAGTGACATGGGCTGGACTTTGAGTGCAGAACATATAGGAAGTAGGCTGGAAGAAGAGAAATTTAGAATGAATAAAGAAGTAGATTTCCAGAGAGAGGCCACTGAGACACTGTGGGGTTCTACCTGGGTAGATATTAATCGATTGTGAACAGCAGAATGGCATGTCAGAGTCATGTTTTATAGACTGATATTTTGATAAGCTAGTTCCTAAGTACTTCTTCCAGCTTCGATCTGCAAACTAATCCAGAGCACAATCATGAAATATTGTTCCGTCTATATTGCTTTTAAGTCATTTGAAATAAGAAGTTTCTGACTGTACTCTTGTATCTGAGTGTGAATCTCTAGGTACTTATCCAATGTATTGATTTAAAAAAAAAACAAAAACTCCAAAGAAACAATGACAAATGGACTCAAAGTCTAACTTCTTCATTTTGTTTACAGAGTCATGCTTAACATTCTTAACAATTCTACTGATAAATTTAAGTTTCATGGTTTGCCAAGGGACAAGGAACAGGTAGCACTCAAGTCTTAGTCTTCAGAACCTAGATCCACACTCCTAATTCAGATGTCTCAGAACACCTGAAGGATAGCTAAAGTTAGAAAGCAGATGTCAGAATTTATTATTGTCTACTTATCCGATGGCCATTGACCTTGTTTGGTATTTTCTTTTGATCAAAGCTGACTTAGATATCCCAAAGCTTTAAAGATGAACAAAAATCAAATAATCTCTGCACAAAAAGAAAATTAAAAGTTATATTTAGTCTATACATCCTCAGCCTTATCACTGTGGTTGCTATCAATCACTTGCAACACCAACTATATCTCGGGAAGTAGTATTCTGAAACTGGTAGCCCCTGTGGTGATTAACCTGGGTTATCAGCTTGACTAAACTGAGGGTTGATTAGGACTTTCATAGAGTACTCTTCTGCATATAAGCAATAATGTCTGGATTACACAGACTCTCATCCAGTAGATGGTTTATCCTATTGATAGACTGAAATGTTGAATAGTCTATTTGGGAGATGGTAGGAATCCTGTAAGTGGGGCCTGGTAAGAGGAAGTAAGTCCAAGGGGAATGTTTTGGGAAGGGACATTAGGCCATGGATTCTTCCTCTCTATACTCTGCCCACTGGCCACCATGAGTTAGAACTCTTCTGTAACACAGTCTGACCACTGTGATGGACAAATCTTCTGGAAACTAGAAGCAAAATAGATCCTTCCCATTGTTGATATTAGGTATTTAGTCACAGTGACAATAAAACTAATACAAGCCTGGTGTCTCACTCATAGCCTTACACCTCAGCAAATACTGCTTTGCCTTAACTAGACAGGATGGCTTCAGTCTGAAGTGGAAGTGTATACCTGACCTTGACTAGGTTGTAACACTGTAAAGCAAACCATTACTCATCTTTTACCCCTTCCTGAAAGTGATTTCCTTTTCTGGGCCAGGATATAAGTCCCCAGAGCACTTCTGATCCTATGGCAAAGAATATATACAATTTGGGGAGATGTTGTCATAGCAACATTCTGGTGGATTCAAGTGACATGGAGCCTCAAAACATAAAATTTATAAAGTAGGAAGAATCGTAATATTGAAGGAAAAGCTACCTTTTAGGTTTTGCATGTATGATTTCCTTTTGTCCTCTGCTTTATGAATACATATGCAACACTTGTGAGATATTAGGTCTCCTACAACAGTAATAAATACGACTGAAGTGAAAAATGTAAAATTCCAAGTCAAATTATTTGATAAATTATATGACATTATAACCATTGTATAAGTTAGAACGGATTTCTATTTTTGGATAAGTTAGTGAAATGCTTACCATGCAAACATGGGGGCCTGAATATAAATCCCCAGGACTCACATAAACAGCCGGGTACCATGGGGCACAGCAATATCTCCAGCACTGGGGAGACAGAGATGGGAGGAACCAAATCAGCACCAGGGCCAGTGAGAGATCGTGTCGCAAAAAGGTGGACAGCAATTGAGGAAGACAGTAGGTGCTAATCTCTGACCTCCACCACATGCACTCACACAGGTACCTGCATGCACATATGCACAGACACATCTCGTGCACATGCACATACACACACACATAGCACTTGGAACCAGATTTTAAGGAACAGTAAAAACTGATTATTATTTGGCTCTCTCAAGATTCTCAAAAACTTCAATTAAAAAAACTAACAATGGATTCTATGTAAGTACATATGGTAAGCTTGGTGATATACACATCATACACAACTCCTACATTTTTTAAGTGTCTGTAGCTTTTCTCCACTGCTAATTTCAAAAACAGCAAGCTCTATGCTGGAGAAAATGAGCTGTTGCTGTTGTTTGTTTGTGTGTGTGTGTGTGTGTGTGTGTGTGTGTGTGTGTAACCACTGATGGTTATATTTTCTTTAAGGTTCAAGATATGCGAGGCTGGTATCTCACAGACATCTCCGGCCACATTCAGGTGGCTCCCCAGCTTGATAACCCAGACTCACCTCACCAGATCAGCATCAGTAACTCTGAGGCCCGGCGATCCCTCCTGGATGGATACTACTGGAGTGCGCCAGCTCCCTATCTGGGAAACAAAGTAAGTCCATTTGTGACATTTAACTGACCTATCTAGGAAGTGAGTTTTAGTTAATGTGTATTTTTTTAATATTGAAATCAAACACCTACTGTATTAGACTTCCAAGAGCAACTTAATGAGGTAAGTCAGGCACCCTTCATGTGGCATGACTTATAGAAAGCAGGAGATAGCAAAAGACTGTGACATCTTTAGATTTTCTTATAGGTCCTAGGTCAGCTTTTTGAATGAGTGAATATTAATGAAATCTCTAGAGGCTTTTGGAAAACATATTTTAGATATTGGAGGAAACTATGAGGTGTTCATTTAAATATAACTGCTTGTAGAGTAGTCTAGGGTGGCATTTTTTTTTTTACAAAGTTCCCCTCATCTCTTTCAGTTTTATTTCAAAATTGGTAAGCCATGGCAGTCAGTTACAATTTCCTTCTATCCAATATGCATGCTAATTGGAAAAAGAGATTCATTATGTATCTAATTCAATGTTTACTGTGAGGTATGTGTAAACTACATTGTTTTTAGAATTTGGACAGAGAAGTACCCTGAACTTGCCACATTGAAAGCACCTGTTGTTTTCAAGCTGGCTCACACATGTAAAATACACACACAATAAAAAATGAGAGCAACTTTGAAAATTCATGGGATGTGTGTGTAAAATTTATGCTATTATACATTAATTCTCTCTAGATGTATTTCTTGGTGTTTAGAATTCTGTTTTCTCTTGCCAAATAATTTGTTAGAAACTAAATTTAGTTTTTTGTGAGTATTTTCCTGGTGTATGAAAATTAGTATCTTGTCATGGATTAAGTTACCTCATTACACCAGGAGCTTGTGATGGCAAAAAGCTGGTGATGGGTACATACTCAGGCAGTGGGACTGGGACCTGTCTCTAGTGCACGAGCTGGCTTTTTGGAACCTAGCGCCTATGGTGAGACATTTTATGCAGCCTTGGTGCAGGGAGGAGGCGCTTGGACCTGCCTCAACTGAATGTACCAGGCTCTGCTGACTCCCCATGGGAGACCTTGCCTTGAAGAAGGTGGGAAGGGGGGCGTTGGGGGGAGAAGGCTGGGAGGTGGGAGAAGGGAGGACAGGGGAATCTGTGGTTGATATGTAAAATGAATAGAAAAATCTCTTAATAAAAAAAAGGAAAAAAAGCTGGTAATGGGGAAATAATATCACCTGTCACCTCTAAGAACATATTGTTAATACTGGCTATAAAAAATTCTTCATTGGTTAAGTAAACAAAAGTATACTTACTATTATTAGCTGTATTGCATAATATGTGAGCATTGAAACAGAAATGATAGTAACTTATATACTGCTCAATGAATGGGAACTGGTAATTTTAGCTGATTGAAACATTTTAACACATAGCCAGGTCCTTATTTTTAACAGGCTTCTAAATGCTACTATGAAAAATGTGTAAACGAATAAAGTAGGTTTTCAATGAACATGTATTTTAAAATAGACAGCATATGTTGCATAAAATTCAATAGCTGTAATAAAAATATAATTAAACTTTTATTTGCTAGGCCCTTTATGACACGAAGTCATTTTATTCTATTCTATTTAGAAACCTCCTGTATCCCTGCCTTGAATTTCTTCTGCTTAACATTGCCAGGAAGTTAAAAATAAAAATAAACTTCTTTCCCTTTATTGCTGAAAGAGCTTCAAGAAGAAATTTAGGTCAAAATCAGATGCGTTTCAGACATTTCTTTCCTCTTTCTTTCTTTCTTTCTTTCTTTCTTTCTTTCTTTCTTTCTTTCTTGATGGTGCTAAGCTAAAATTTATTGATTTAATGATAGTTACTAATAGAAATGACCACATTTTCCATCATTTCTTTTTCGGTCATATGCCTTTTCTTTCTGTTGGCTGAAAATCAAACCAACAGAAGGAAAGCAAGCAAATGGGATATTAAATAACATTGGAGCAAAGAAGTTGGACATCCTGTTCATAGTGGTTGGCTCCCAAAGATAACTTCCCTCATCTGGCTGAACTGTTTCTTCTAACCACCCACAACGGAACACTTCCTATTCCACAGCAGATCATTTTCACTTCACAAAGCCCTGCCTGCCAGTGTCCCCATTTCCATTCAGGGAGCAAAATGATGGTAACAGAGTGTGCAAATTGTTTGACTATGGAAGGCATTTTTAGTGCACCGTGGAAGCCCTCAGTGGTTCACTGTCAGCACGCTCAGTATGAATGAAACAATTTGCCTTAATAACTGAACCATATAAATTTTTGATACCACAATAATACTGCCAGCTCTCAGAAATTACCACAGTACATCTTAACTGTCATGTCACATCACGTAAATTATAGTCATGATGACACACTTAGCTTGCTTGATTTAATATCTTGCTAAGGAAATGGAAAATTGTAGGTCCTTGTTTGTAAATTCAATAAACCCACTTTTCTAAACAGTGGAGGCTAAATTTTTTTTGCCAGTAATCGCTGTGTGAATAAGAGCCACTGCCAGAATCTGATAGGAACAGTACATCATGATTTTCTTTTACATCGGCTTAATCACCGGGTTTTATTGATAGCTATGGTCTTTAGGCTATGAAAATATGATGTCATCTCTATTTTTTTCAGTGTTAATTCCTAAGGTAAAAAAAATTATTTATGAGATACTATCACTTTTTCCTAAAAATAAGTGGGATAGATTCAGAAACATTTTTCTATTTCTTTAGTTATACGGCTGCTTGCAACAGAGGGGAAAGATGCTGGGCATATGCTTCCTATAATAAAGTCACTGTAGTTCTTCCTTCATCTCTTAGCACCCTAACCACACATAATAAAAGAGCCCTTTTCTGGGACACACTGTGATAACATACAAGTCAACCTGCTTGTCATCAAACTTAAGAATGCAAGCCAATTTAATAAAGAATGCCCTTTATCCTGTGAAACAACACTGCTTTGTGGAAAGTAAGGAGCTTTAGGAGTGTGTGTGTGAATCATGAATGAAGCCCAGAAGATCGTAGCCCATTGATGTACATGCCACTAATAAAATTTCATCATCTCAACTATGAATTAATTCCTCAATAGTAATCATGACGTATTTTTTTTCTCCTCCATGAGCAAATACCAGGCACCATTGGCAGTTTATTTTTACGTAATTTCCCCATGTCATTCTCAATCCTCCAAGGGGGTTAAGTCAGCTCCCCACTGGACTGCAATGGATAGCATTTTATTTTCACAATCCTGGGCAAATGTTAATGCTTGTTTTTAGGGCATTTGTGCGAGGGGGTGGGGTGGGGTGACAGGGAGCGAGGAAGAGAACAGAGAGCCCTGCTGGCTTTCTAAAAGCAGCTGCTGTTCGGAAACAGTTTGGGAATTTCAGAGTTAGGCTAATTTACTGCTTTGGTAAAGTAAATGCTGCTGGAATACTGATGAAGTCATTCGCTTAAGGTTCCCCTAGTGGACTGAAATGGTTGGTGCAGCGTCCAAAAGCGGTTCTCCGTGTCTGTAAAATTCTCTGAGAAGCTGCTCCTGCGTGCTTGCTTCTATTCTTACACGGCTGTTAAATTTAAAATTCTGTCTTTGAAGATTATTGAATTAACCTTATGAGATTTTTTTATTTAACAAAATCATTCTTATTTTTGACACCATCATATTGGATTTCTGTGGCTAGTTCAGAGAAACATGCAGTAGTTTCTGCTGCTAGTAACGCCTGCAGTTAAGATGCTCCTCATGAAGCCTTTCCGTGTAGGAGCATCTCTGGTAAATCCCTTTGTTGTACTCTTTGGAGGGCCCACATTACATCTGTGCACAGGAAGAAAATGGATGCTGAAAATGGATTCTGACAGGGTGGATCTTATTACATAAAAAAATCTGAGAAAATACTTTGATTGATGGTACATGCTTAAACAAACAAAAATCAAAAAAATTATTTTGGTTAGACTGTTGACATATGACCCCTGTGTGGAAGTTTGTGTGGGAATTGAGAGGAGATTTCAAGCCCATAGGTTTAGAAATACGTTAAAACACAAACGGTCATTGTTTCACATTTCTCAACATCGTTCAAAAGTGGAGTTCAAGCAGGGCAGGGTACTCACACCTGAAATTCAGCACTCAAGTGAGGAGGGGGGATCACTTTGAGTTTGAGGTTAGTGTGTCATGGGGTCCATAGTGGTTCTAGGACAGACAGAGTGAGAGCCTGTCTCAAAAAAAAAAGTAAGCAAAAAGTTAAATTTTAGATTCTCTTTTCCACCTACAATTCCTTCTAACTGGAACTGTGGATTAAGTCAAATGGATTAATTAATATCACTGTGAATGTGGAGAAAGACCTGGCCATAAAAGTTAAAAGGGTAAGTCAGCTGGTAGTCTTTTTTAATTTCAAAAATCAAAGCCTACGAAGAGTGCTTTAGAATTAGACCCAGGGACCCAGGAAATATTTTCTGCCAGGAATAACCCCAATAAATTGTTAAGGATAAATGAGAAAATCCATGTTGAAGCATAAAAAGACCAAGGAATCTTTCATTAACTGTAGTTACTATGCAGTATACTATGCAAAATACATATCCCCAAGAAGGATTCAAGGTCACAAAGAATAGTCTTTACAGCAAAGATATGTCCTTACTGTAACATTAGCTTGATATGTGCCTTATTTCTCCTTGAAAACTGGTATATAAAAGAGCATTCTAATTTTCGTATGTATTTTGTTTTCCTTATTTTATAATGAAATATAATAGGCACAAAGATCGCTTTCTATAATTAACTGAATGAGTTAAGTTAGGTAGGGGAACATTCAGGTTAATTACAAGTTCTAGGGGAGATAAAGGAGTTTCCTTAGTAGTATTTCAGTGTGAATAGGTTGTTGTTTGGTAGACAACAAAACTAATAAAGTCTAGGACATTAACAATAGAAATTTACTGGTCAGAGTAGAGGAATGCATGGCCACCACGATTCTGCACAAAACATGCTATCTAATATATTCACTCAGCTATGAAATTGTATCTTCATGTGTGTTAATACACACAGCCAAAAGTCATTGGCCAGTAAACCAAAATATCTCAACTAGGGAAACAATGAAGGTAAATTGGTATCTAGATGTGTGCTACCCTTTGCGGTTGGGCATTGTTCAAACATTTATCTTTAACTTCTTGAAGTCACTTAGCTTTGAAATTAAAGTACTGAAGCAACATATCCAACAGAAAGTGTATGAGCAGAGACAATAAGCAGAGTGTGGGAGACTGAGGCAGGAGGTTTGAGTTCAATCCAGCTGGGGCTATAGAGTGGGACCCTATCTCAAGTGTGCGCACGCGCGCGCGCACACACACACACACACACACACACACACACACACACAAAATAGGAATATTAATGTATTTGAATGCAAAAGAAAGCTATGACAACAGAGAAGACACAGACACAAACTTAATATTAGAAGGAATGGAATGAAAACAGTTAAACAAAAGGGGATAATGATATGCAAAGAGGGATGTCTGTGGTGATTGCAAGCTTGGGGCCGTGAGTTCCAACCTCTAGCCTCTAAGTAAAAGCCGCATGCAGTAGCCCTCCCTCGACCCTAATCTTGCACTTCGGTAGCAAAAATAGGTGGGTTTCTGTAGCTCCCTGGCTAGTTGCTGGCGAGTTCCAGGTTCACTAAGGGACCCAGTCTCAAAAAGTATAGGTGGAGGCCAATGTAGGAACACACCTGGCATTCCCTTCAGGCCTCCACATACATGAATACACATGAACACATACAAATACATGCAGGAGCATACACACAAAAAAATAATAATTGAAATGACTTCAAAAATTAAAGAGGCAATATCAGAAGGTCAACAGGTCAAAACAGGAAAATTCACATACTAACTCCAAATAACATGAAAAATGATGAAATGCAACACAGTGAACTGACTCAGGTAGAAAACACCTTCACTGTCTTGCATCTTATGAAACAATGGGAATTTCTTCTCATCCAGTTTTACATGGTTTGATATCTTGGGTCTAAACAAAACTTTGACCAGGGAGGTAAGAACATGTAACTCATCATCCAATGTCATGGATGAAAATAGAAGCAAATCATTCATTACTGATACAAAGATTAAAAAAATTAATATAACTAAAAGATGAGATTAATATAACTTAAGAGTCCATAAATGCCCCATTCATACATGAATATTTTTTTAGCCAAATTGCAAATCAGTGTTAGTAGGATAGACTATGGATCTGGAGCCAAGAATTATCTGTAGGGAAAAGGGTAAGTAATGTGCTCTTACCTTTCATCAAGCATAAAAATGAATTCCAGCTGGAAAGAAAGATTAAAATTTCACAATCACACTAAATAAGCTCCATGACGATAATGCACTGGGATGTCTGCTTTTGAGCACGGTCTGGATTTCCTTCCCTCGTTTAAGTCACGGGAACACTTGACCAAAATTATATGATTGGACAGCTTATAATACTGAGCACTGGATGCTAAGGGAATACAATCACTGAGAAATGGGAATTTAAGAGTTCAGGTTTACAGATGTCTCAGATTAGTGCCTGAGCAGTGGTTTCTGGAGTGAAGTACACCAAGGGAAAACCTCAATAGAGCATGGACATGCCATGAAGAAGGGCTGGCACACATAGAGACCGACTTACCAAGAATCTGCTCAGCAAAATGTGAAAGAAGAACAAGCCGCAGAAGGTGGAGATGAAGACCATGAGATCTGCATTTCTGCAAGAAGGGACCCGACTGGTGAGAGGCACATGCGTGAAGGAAACCAGCTATAGCTGCTGTACAAGTCCCCCAAACACAATGGTTGGGAAAGTGTCTGGAGCAAAACTTGTTCCCTGGAGTTGGCTTGCTTTCCCATGACCCAACATGGAATGCCTTCATAGCAGTGAGGACATTAGGTAAAGTGTCAGAGGACACTTCCTTAATAGGGGGACTAAATTAGCTCCAGACCACAGCCATTCTTCATTTATGCTAACAAAGTCTGAAGGCAAGTCTGGAGAGAATCTACTGAAAAAAAATTATCTTTTTCCAAAAAGTTAACTGCATACCAAAACCAAGTTCCATTCAACTAAAGTACAACAAAATTCAGGACTGGCAGTCTAAAATGCACCATGTCTGGTATCACATCAGATATTACAAGGCACAGGACACATGAGAAGAAGTGGAACATATGAACCCTCACCTGATGAAGCAAAATCAGGTCAAGGGAGAAGACCCAAATATGACAGGATAACCATGACAAGGAATGATAGAATCTGATTAGGAAGAGAGCAGAAAAAGGGGAAGCAGCCAGGGGTGTAGCAAGTGATAAAACATGCAGAGAAGAAAAAAGACAAGAAGCATAGCAGATTCCATCTGTGCCAATCAACCGTCAACTTTATGGAATGAAGAACCAGCCGGGAGGTGGGCATCTGGCCATGACTGGGGGATTAGCTAGTTTATGTTAATTATAGAGGTGAAGAGACCTTTCCACTTTCTGAGCAGCAGTGTTCCCTGGCTGGGATCCCGGATGGCAGAGATGGAGAAATGGAACTGAACAACAGCATGCCTGCGTTCATTCCTTTCTCTCTGATTCCTTATGATGGATGCTTCAAACTCTTGCACCCATGACTTCTCTAACATGATGGACTATAGCTTTGACCTGTGAGCCAAATAAACCCCCCTTCCCTGAAGTTGATTTTGTCAGAGTATTTCCTCACACTAAGAGGAAAAGAAACTAAGACACTGACAGTTTGTAAGATGATCCGGGTGTTGGTGCCCTCCCAAACCTCAAGTGATAATACTAAGAGGTGGGTCTTTTGGGAAGTAATTTACTCATTCCCTTGTAAGTGGGTTCAGTGCCATTACAAATAAAGGGTAAAGGTAACTGTCCTGCCCCTTAAGGGTGCAGTGTTGTGCTTCTCTTTTTAAAGGTGTTTTTGTGAAAAATAGATTTTTTTTCATATAATATATTCTGGTTATGACTTCCTCTTCCCCTACTCCTCCCAGTTCCTCCACACCTCCTCACTCATCTGAATCCACCCCCTTTTTTTTATCTGTTAGAAAATAACAGACTTCTAAGGGATAATAATAAAATATAATAAGATAAAACAAAAGCGAACACGTCAGAATAGAACAAAAGAGAAGGAAAAAAGAGCCCAAGAAAAGGCACAAGAAAGAGATATAGATACAGAGACTCACTCATTTGCACACTCAGGAATCCCATAAAAATACAAAACCAGAAGCCAGAATAAATAGCAGAGAAGAAGCCCTCATCAGATGTGGAAGCTACTGATGGTTTGATATTAGACCCCTATTCTCCAAACTGTGAACAGTAAATTTCTGTTGTTCATAAGTGGCCCAGTTTTGTGGTATTTTGTTATGGTAGTTGAATAGACTAAGATTTTCCAAACTAAAATATAATACAAAGATATTTTAAAGGTTTTTTTTTCTAAGAAATGAAAGACAACAAAATAAACAAGCCAGTATTGTCAGTTCAAAATTTTCAGCAGACTGAAATATCTTTGAAAAATGAAGACAAAGACTTTCTCAGAGAAATAAATCACAGAGAAAATTACATTACAGGAGATGAAGAA
>CABHPH010115933.1:0-15049 GCA_902168325.1 Peromyscus nudipes
GTGTGTGTGTGTGTGTGTGTGTGTGTGTGTGTGTGTGTGTGTGTGTGCAGCAGCTTTGTTTCCTAACGGGCTCATTGGAAGAACACCATCGCAGTTCTAATAAGGCTTCATAGAAAAGGAAGATGGAGACTTCGTAGGATGAGTCACACAATCCCAGAAACGCCCCCCCTGTTCCCCCCCCACCCCCCGTCAGTGGCTGTACTTAGTACACTGTGCACGTAGTTGTGTGCATGTGTGAATATATACATACTGATGAAATTATCACGGGGATACTTTACTGAAAATGTAAAAACCACCCCATATGCAAAATATAATTGTGTAAGGGCCCTTTAAAATAATGCAATAATAAATAATAATAAATGAGATAAAAAACAATATGGGGCTGGATAGATGGCCCAGCAGTTAAGACCATTTGTTGTTCTTGCTGAGGACCAAGGTTCGGTTCTCAGCACTCACATGGTGGCTTACAACCACCTGTAACTTCAGTTCCAGGCTATCCAAGGTCTTCGCCTGAGCTCTGTGGGCACCAGGCATGCATGCTGTATACACATGAATGCATACATACAGCCAAAATACTCATACAAATAAGATAAATAAATCTAAAATAATGTAAGTCTTTTGAAGAATCCTAATGGCTACTTCATCATTTGTGGCCTCTAATCTGAAGGGATCTCTTAAAAAAAATCCACAAAATTTTCCAAGATCCATGATGGAAAAGAACAACTTACTCAACCTTTGTAGTCAGTGTCTTCCCACGGCTGTGGCTAAACCATCAAATATTATCCTCTGCAGACTGTTGTCCATGGTGGAGGTGGGGAAGAGCATGTGTCAGGAGGTCTGAGCTCTGCTGCAAACTGTTTCTAGGAGCATCGACTCCATGTGGGTAGAGATAGAACTCTCTTGTTCTTTAGTCTATCTTCAGCATCCATTGTAATCTAAATTAGATTGTTCCATAAATATTTAAGTATATTCTTTGTACCAGGTACCACTCTAGATGCCGAGGGTAAAAGAATGCATAAAACAGACAAAATTCTTGCATTGACAGTATTTATATTCTAGTGGGGAGACAGATGTGATGAATACTTGGAAGAATAATATAGCATAGTTAGAAGATAGGAGTTGATGCTCTCTCTCTCTCTCTCTCTCTCTCTCTCTCTCTCTCTCTCTCTCTCTGTGTGTGTGTGTGTGTGTGTGTGTGTGTGTCTGTGTCTCTGTGTCTGTGTCTGTGTCTGTGTCCTCCCATAGGAGGCCTAGTTCTACATAAGGAGTAGGCTATGTGTTCCTGCTAAGTTAACACATGGGCAAGGCCTGAAAGAAGGTGAATGAGTGAGTTATGTGGATATAAGGGCTGGAGAGGGTCCAGGGTAGAGACTCTGGCATCCACAGTACAGTCACAGAACAGCACAGTGATACATATAAACAGATGAAGGTGAGTTGATCCTGAAATCACAGAGGCGTGAGCATCAGGACATGAGGATTTTAGCCTCCTCTGGTTTAGTGGCACATTTATGCTCATGTATGGCCTCCGAGAAGGATGGGCAGGGGATTTCTATTCATAACATACAGGCTGCAGATCAGTCTCTAGACTGGTGATTGATTAATAGCTGTAGGGTCCAGGACCCGGAGTTCCGCCCTTTCCAGTTCTTATTATTTGGTGATAACAGTGGCATGCTTCCTGGGCTAGAGTCAGTGGTGACCAAGATGGACACTTCTGTGTGTTCATAGCTGGGAAGGAGTCACTTTGAATACCATAGGTAAGAGTGGGAAATTTATGGGAGATGCAGCTGATTATGAAGGAAATATGTAGCATGAGTCTTAAAAGTTCTTATTAATAAAATCAAACCCGAGGCCAGGTATTGGGGTGAACACTGGAAGGTCAGAGAGACAGAACATGCCACAGCTATCTCACCTCACTGGATCCTCAGCTGATCTTGTTTCCTCAGACTGGATGCCCCGAGCCCTCATCCAGAATGGGTCTCAGCTGAACTGCTGCTAGAAGCCTGAAAGCTTAACCAGCCACATGCTTCTCCAGGCCAAAGGCCTCTCCAGGGCAAATGCCTCTAGTTTCTGGTCCTCACGCCTTATATATCTTTCTGCTTTCTACCACCACTCCCTGAGATTAAAGGCGTGCTTTCTGGGATTAAAGGTGTGTATCACCGTGCCTGGCCGTTTCCAATGTGGCCTTGAACTCACAGAGATCCAGAGGGATTTCTGTCTCTGAAATGCTAGGATTAAAGGCGTATGCTACCACTGCCTAACCTCTATGTTTAATATTGTGGCTGTCCTGTTCTCTGACCCCAGATAAGTTTATTAGCATACACAGTATTTTGGGGAACACAATACCCCCACAGAAATAAGAACATTTCCTAGGAAATTCTAGAATTGTCTAACTTTTTAAAGATAATCTTCGCAGTAATCTATTCCTTTTTGAAGTCTGAACCTTTTAAAATTGTCCTGTTAGCTCCTACTCAACCTAAATTTCATCCCAGCTGTTGATGCTTTCTGAAATAAACCTTTCTTCTTCTTCTTCTTTAAAAAAAAAACCAACAACTAAATTTGAGTAGAATTTGGATCCATGGAGGGTAGGACAGAGAGTTAAAGAATCTTAAATATATGAAAAGCACTGGGTGATGGTTTTTAAGAAAAGCATCCACTCTCTGTCCTACTTGCTGGTGAGAGCAGTTGTTCTGGAAAGTGAGTTGGCAGCATTTAATGTGTATGTTCCACAGCCCCTCGTGTCAGGCCTGGGCACTTACTCCAGGAAACTCATAAAGGTGAAGGAACATGTCTAATGACGATCTCTTATCTTCTTGTTTAGATGCTTATGGAGGGGTTCCTGGAGACCAGAAAGTAAAATATCTAAAACGGGGCAGAGGAAGTATGTGTGGGATGTGCACGTTTAACAAGACACAGGTAAAGGCCACAAACTAGACATAAATAAAGTAGCGTGGATAGCCTTTAGGAACGCGGACAGATATTAAGAATCTGACCCAAAATTAAAAGAGCCAGTAGGAGAAAAATAGAAATAAGATGCGCATCAAGGACTCTGCTGTTTATCTGTCTAAGCTGATTCATATACACCTAATGTTTCTAAAGAGGTGGGAATGTTTAAGGATATGGGACTTGAGATGTACAGAGTGGATTTTTGGCCTGTGGGATAAAAGGAGATCAGAAACAAGCTGGACAGGAGGTGGAAGCAAGAGAGACATTTTAATGACGGAGTGTTGGGAAAAGAAGAATAAGATCTTTGCATTCAGGATTCAAAAGACAAGGAAAGCAAATATTCCTTTTGGAGCCCATTACACAGTGGCTCCAGGGGTGCCATCAGATGGGAAGACACACCAAAAGAAGGCTTTCTGAACAAGTCATGAGCATGGAGTAAATTTTAAAAGTCACTCATACTGGAAACTACTTTTTCTGAGTAATCACTAGCAATCATATTTCTAGACAGTGTGGCATTTGAGTGTGCTCTCACAGGACACAGGACTATGAAGCTCCCCTCCAGGATGTGGGATGGGGAATGGATACTTCAGGCTGGTAATTTTTGCTTTTGATTTTTTTGGTGGCTTCATTCAGGAGGTCCCTCCTCCAGTCTGGTCTTCTCTGTCTGGGCATCTTTATTGTGGTGACAGAGCCAGCTTGGGGCAGACAGCCACCGTGTGTTCTTGCTTTATGTCGCCAATGTTCTTTCCCCTTGTGGTTGTTTTTATTTAATTATTTAAAAAATTTCCCTTTCCTATTTTCAGTGTTTAGTCTTGACTTCCCATTTCTTTGTAAATTCTGACGACATTTTCTTCATTTCCGGTCCTTTGAGGGGCAGTGTATGAGTGAGTTGCAAGAACAGACTAGGTCTCTGCTTTCAGTCTCTCTGAGATCTGGCTTTACACACTTACTTGATTTGTGAAAAGAGTGGCTAGTATGGTAGATGCACCACTCCATCATTAAATACTATTTCTTCCTCCTCTATCTGAGATAACCTGAAACCTGTGACCAATAAGAAGTCCTTTGGTGGCTGCATTCCAAAGCATTTGTTGAAAATCTCGGTCTTGTGTTTACCCAGTAAGGCTGTGATTCACATCACCGTACACCACTTCCACTTAGTTATTGCTTCCTCAAAGGATAATTACTATTTACCTAATTATGTAGTGAGTGCTATTCAGTGGTAGGGTAATTAAACAATGTACTGCACAATTACAAGGCAACTGTGGTATTTGGGGAAGTTTGAAGAGAATTCATTTGAACAGGAATTCATTGGCTAGCAAAACAGGATGACCTCAAGTTATCTGAAAGTAAGTGTCAAATGTCATTTGGTTTCACATGACAGCCTTGCTTCCCATACCAGAGAAGCAAGTGCATTCTCCAATGACAATGGATTTGGCATGCTTTTCTAGGTAGCACAGGACTACCTCTTGGTCTCTCTGATTGGGAGGTAGTTGCGAGTGTTTACTAGGATGTACTGATTATCTCTGTGTATGCCTAATTTGAGAAGCAATGCAAATGTATGCCAGGATCAGCCAGGGTGAGCAAGCCTACCTAGTGCTCATTTCTTACAGTTTCTCAGAGGCTGCTACACGGGCTACAGACATCACAGGGCCTGACAGGGCTTTGAAACAGGGAGAAGGTATTTGCCAAATTCCCGTTTCTAGGCTCCCATCCCTCAGAGATTCAAGTTCAATAAGTCCAAATTGGTGCATTGGAATCTGCATTTTATCCAGATCTAGTCAGAGGTTCTTCAGGGGAATTCAAGGCATCTTCAATTTTGAGAGGCTATGAAAACAACAAAGAAATCTAGGTCTCAGAGCTGGAAAGATGGATCAGTGATAAAGAGCACTGGTTGCTCTTCCTAAGGACCTGAGTTTTTTTTCAAAATCATGCATGAAAATTCACCCCAAATTCCAGAATACACTAACACTCTAGAGTTAATAAAGGAAAACAGGACTTTAGTCTGCCCCTGTCATGATGGAAATGCCTTATTATAACTTAGATTTTTGAGAAAAGAGTATTTTGCCTTTGGATTGGGTAACTAATGCATTCTATGGCGGCTTGACCTAAAATTTAGAGTAGAGAGCTACCTAGTGGCATCATTTGGTCAAGTGATTGATTCTATTCAGCTTTACTGAGCTATGATTGGCAAATATAAAACTGTGTATAGCTAAGGTAATACTGGGATGGTTTGATATTTGTATGCATTGTGAAATGATTTACAATCCAGTTAATGAAAAGACTTTTTCTTGTGCTGAGAGCACTTGAGATTTAACCTCTTAGCCTCTTTCAGAGGTAGAATACATTTCTATGAACTCTACCCACCATGCTGCAAAAATCATGCTCCAGAACTTAAAATATAAAATTTGTACTTTTTAGTCATTGTTCCAGGGAAGCTATGCACAGCTAGAATTGTACCTAACTCTGCATTTGGGGTGGTGTAGGTATGTGTGTACCATATTCATTCTGACATTACTAACAGTCCCCCAATATGGGAGAAATCTGAGTGTTCTATGGTAGATGAAGAGGTACAGAAATATGGATAATATAAATTTTGGGGATTTATAATTATAATGGATATTAATAGATATTATTCAGCCTTTAAAAAGGAAGCCCACCATTCTGATGACATGAGTGGTGTTGGAGGACAATGTAGGTAAAATAAGTTAGACCCAGAAAGAAGACTACGTCAGGATCTCCTTATATGTGGGATCTAAAATATGCTAAGTGCATTTTAGAGTAGAAAGTTGGGGAGTGGAGTGACATAGGGAGACAAAGGTCAAAGGTACACAATCAGACCTACAGAGCATGAGTCAGTCTGTCTACTGTGGAGCATGAGCATTACAGTAAATAATACTCTATTGTGTACCGGAGGTTTGTAGAATCATTTTCATATTCTCTAAACACAAGAGGGGTAACTGAACTGATGGAAATCTTTGCCTAGACCATACCAACCATCGCACCATGTAGTTGCACATCAAAACAGCATGTGATACATATGATTACATATGACAAAAATAAAAATGGGCTGGTTCATCTGACTTTGACCTAGGACTAACATTCATAGAAATCATCCCATAAGTTATTTGCTGTGTAAATTCTTGCTACTACTTTAGTCTTAAACATAAGCATGGATTGTCAGTGCATGCCTAGCTGCTGGCTTAGAGGAACTGATAATAACTGAGGCTTTTAATAGATCCTAGTTTGTGTAGTACATGGGTGTTCCACAAAATGAAACTGCATTGTTTAGCAATCTGAATGCTAGTCCCCTTTCCCATCCGTGATCCTGTGTTCTGTGGTGCTGTGGGATGGTCTGTATGTCAAATGTGTTGCTCTGATTGGTTAATAAATAAAACACTGATTGACCAGTAGCCAGGTAGGAAGTATAGGTGGGACAAGCAGAAAAGAAAATTCTGCGAAGTGGAAGGCTGAGGCAGAGAGACACTGCCAGCCGCCGCCATGACAAGGAAGATGTGAGGTATCAGTAAGCCACGAGCCACGTGGCAAAGTAGATATTAATAGAAATGGGTTAATTTAAGATGTAAGAACTAGATAACAAGAAGCCTGCCACGGCCATACAGTTTGTAAGCAATATACGTCTCTGTGTGTTTACTTGGTTGGGTCTGAGCGGCTGTGGGACTGGCGGGTGAGAGAGATTTGTCCTGACTGTGAGCCAGGCAGGACCAGAAAAACTCCAGCCACATTGTGGCCCCTGGAATTCATTGCTATGAGTGGAGTGGTACAAAAGATAGCTGTTCCTGAGTGCTGCTGCATGCAACAGTGTGAATTTCACTTTTAATTTGTCTTCCCATCTGACAGCGTATCTAATTATACTTTAGAAAACCCATTTTAAATGGTAGTTAAAACTTCCATGGAAATATATTTACATAAAAATGAAGATTAAATAAACACTTAAAAGTTACCTCATGGAGCCGTCTTAGTTCTCCCCTCCATTCTGCGGCATTTAAAGCATGATATATATTTTGTTTATACTGGGATAATTTTCGGCAGGAGCAGAGTAGCCGGAAGCAACTGAGCAGAATGGGAGGGGGAGGGAAGAAGCAATCCCTTCTTACTCTGAAATTGTCCAGTCACTTAGTATACACAACTGAGTCGTTGGCAACTGTTTTCTACTGTTAAAATTCTTTCTTTTAAATGTTTCTTAAATTTACACAATTGCTAAAAGTAGTGGTGCAGTAGAAGCATATTTTATTAATTGTATAGAGATTGAGAGACTCAATTATACATCTTTAAATGACAATAGATTACACTTCTCTCCCCTTTGTCTTTATTCTCTTCGGTCTCCTTCCCCAATTTTCAGCATTGTAGTTAACATAATAACTACTGCTCTACTTAGAGCATTATTCTTTTCATATGACACAATGCATATTCTTCTTCTCTTGTGGAGAATTTTAACAAGATTTTTTACTCTATCAGTGAAATTCATTGCCCAGACCTCTAACAGTTTTAATTAGTATTACAAACCCTCCTCTAGTTTAAAGTATTGGTTCTCAAACTTGGCAGTACATTTGGAGTCTTAAAGAAAATTAGTGACTGGCTCCCAGCCTCCCCTATGTTAATAATTTAATCTTTCTGGTGTGTGGCTGGGCCCTGGAGGTTTATAGCCCTCCTTCTGGGATTCTTACTTGCAGCAAGGCTTGCTTCCAGGGACTGAAGAGTTTCCTTTAGGGGCTCTGCATTAACACTGTGACTTTCACCCTGTCTGCTCAATGGACTCATCTGGGGAACTTAAAAGAATGATGAGGTCTCCCAGGAAGTTGTAATTTGGTTACTTCTGGATGGTGCCTTAGGATTTGGAATTTCTAAAATATTCCATGTAATCCTAATATGAAGAAAAGTTTGGGAACCACTAATGTTAACCTATAATTTTAGAAAACACCACGTAATAAATCTAACTAAGGAGGCAAAAGACATTTATATTAATAAGTTTGACACCGAAGAAAGAAATTGAAGCCACTAGAAAATGGAAAAATTTCCCCTCTTTCATGGATTAGCATAATTGATATTGTAAAATTGGTTATATTACTAAAAGTCTCTACATAGTCAATGCAGTTTCATCAAAATCCAATGACATGCTTCACCAACTGGAAAAGATTCCTGAAATTCATATTGTATTGCAAGAGCAAGTAGCCAGAACCAAACATTTCTAAGGAGGAAGTAATGCTGGAGGCATCACACTATCTGATCTAAAAGTATATCACAGTGCTGTTGTTACAAAAACATCACAGAGCTAGCTGGCACGAAGACCAATGGCATGGAGTAGAGGACTCACAGACAACCCGCAGAGCTACAGCCAGCCAAGTTTTGACTAAGCTGTCAACAGCATTCCCTGGAAGAAAGAAGCTCCCCTACAGATGGTGGCGGAAAAACTGGATATCAACATGTAGAAGAATAAAACTAGATCCAGATTTAACTCAAAATAAATTGAAGACTCTAAGGTGGACCAGGTGTGGGGACACATGCCTTTAATCCCAGCATTCAGGGAGACAGAGGCACTCAGATCTCTGAGTTCAAGACCAGCCTGGTCTACATACCAAGTTCAAGGCTAGCCAAGGCTACATAATGAGATCTTCTCTCAACAAACAAACAAACAAACAAACAAACAAACAAATGAATGAAGAAGACTCTAAGGTAAGGCTTTGAAACTTCTAGAAGAAAACAGTACAAAGTAGGTTAAGATACAGACATTGGCAAGGATTTTCTGAAAAGGACGCCAGTTGTAAAATATTCTTAAGGGGTTACATGACATTTAAATGCAGAACATCAAAGGAACAGCCACCAGAGTGAAGAGGCAGCCTACAGCATGGGAAAAATTTTTGCTGACTATACACCAGACAAGGGACTAATATCTACAGAATATAAAGAACTGCAAAAATTGAACACTGAAGACATAAAACTATCCAGTCAAATGAGCTAATAGATGGAATAAACAACCGTCAAAGAAAGAACTATGAATGGATAATAAATATTAGAAAAAGTGTTAAACATCCTTAGCCATCAGGGAAATGTGAATTAAAACTACTTTGGGTTCCATCTCATTCCAGCCAGAATGGTTATAATGAAGAAAGCAGATGCCAGCCAGTGCCGGTGGGCTGTGGGTAAAGAGGAGCCCTTACACAGAGCTGGTGGGAATTCGAGCTATGAGGCCACTATGGAAGTCGATGGAGCAATTCCTCCAACCCCGGCAAACAGAACTGCCGTGCTACCAGCAAGATTCTAAATGGGCATGCAACAGAGACAGATAATTGTACAACCATGTTTATTCCTGCACTTTTCAAACAGTTAAGAAATAGAACCAGCCTAGGTGTCCATTGGCAGACAAATGGAGGAAAAAGGTGATATATATATATGCACAATGAAATTTTCTTCAGGCATAAAGAGAAAACAAAATCATGACCCTTACAGGAAAATGAATACAACTAGTGTCTTCGTGTTACTGTTGCTGTGATGAAACACCATAACCAAACAAGCTGGGGAGGAGAGGGTTTATTTGGCTTATACTTCCACATCACTGTTCACCACTGAAGGAAGTCAGGACAGGAACTTAAACAGAGCAGGAACCTGGAGGCAGGAGCTGTTGCAAAGGCCATGGAGGGGTGCTGCTTACTGGCTTGCTTCCCCTGCTTGCTCAGCCTGCTTTCTTATAGAACCCAGGACCACCTGTCTAGGGGCGGCCCCACCCCCAAGCTAATCATTTTATGACCCATATATATATATATATATATATATATATATAAAATTATAAAATTTTTTTTTTTTTTTTTTTTTTTTGTGTGTGTGTGTGTGTGTGTGTGTGTATGTGCATGCAGATGCACCACCGTGTGTGTGGAGGTGAGAGGACAACTTGTGAAAATTAATTTGCTCTTTCTTCAGCTACATGGGGCTCAGGAATGGAACTCTGGTTGTCAGCCTTGGTGATAAGCCCCTTTCCCTGCTGAGCCATCTTGGCCAGGCCCACATTCTAGTACCAACATTTGAATAGGTTATTTGGTTAGCTGGAAAAAAAAATCGTTCCTAAAGCACGAGTTACTCAAGTCGGGCTATCCGTCTTTTGGGGAAGACAGATCCTGTATTTCCTAATCACAAATCTGAACCATTTGGCCGAATTGAACCCATTTTGGTGATGTCCTCCCCCGCGCTGAATAGCTTATTCTGTTGCCTGTCTGCCTCAAGCTCATGCTCTTTGTCATCTTCAGTCTCCAGGACTTCTTTGTCCTTAGGTGCAAATCACTAGTGCTCTCTGACAAGCTGTTACTCTCTTCTTGCATTTCAGTCCCCCACTTCCCATCGTTTTCACACTTCAGCAGAGTTTGTCGAGGAGAATGGGTAAGGCAGACTCCTCTGAATTCCCAGTGAGGACTTGGGGTTCACATCTGTGCTTAAGGATGGTCTTTTTCAGCTGGGTGCGTCTCTTAACTAACTCCCCTCTTCCTTATTTTCCATCCCTGTAGGGTAGGTAATGCTGGAGCCTTGGTCAGAACACGTGGCTTCGTACTGGATGTAACTTCTGTACCTGTGTTAAGTGCTCTCGCTATGAAAGCAATGAGTCCGAGCAGATTTGATTAGTGAGAGGCTTATCATTTTTCTGTCTGCCTGACTCCTTCCTGTCATTCAAGAGCCATGCTAACAGTTCCAATTTTTAAAAAATTGTTCATTGATTTCTCTTTCTCATGTGGTGCTCCATGAGTATTCTGTATCGGTCCCCACTGTTATCTCAACTTCTACTCACTCCTAATTTAGTCTGGCTCTGTGCACTGTCCCCTCTTTTTGTTACATTTCCACTTTTAATTTCACTAATGACGTCATCTGTCTCATTAATCAGGTGTTAGTTGTTAGACATTGGGATTTATTTTCTGCTCTATGAAATTCCTAGAGTAAAATTCAGATATACTCAGAAACACATGTTTTTTTTTTGCGTGGGGGCTGTTGGGATTTTTTTCTATATACATCATGAACCTCTGAGGGTCACTTTCCATCTCTGTTTTGTTTGGAGTTTTCTTCTCAGTTCCCAAGGTGACCTTTGTGGGCAGGGTATTCCTGATGACACCTATCTGATGATGGATTTTTCATTTTCAGCTGTTTCCCAGTGACTTCTTTTTCCTGGCCTTTAGTGCATGTTGATTTTAGTCAATTACAGAAGAAATACTTCTTTGGTGATGTCATTTTCTCACTTAAGAATTTAGTTTGTGTTTACTAAGTAGAGCCGTTTTGATTTCTGGCTTGGTCTGACATGTGATTCATAATAGTGTAGTTTCTGATTAAAAAAATTATTTTGGCCAAATGGATGCCCCATTGAGTTTTTCTATTTGTTTATTTAAATCTTGCTTACCCCTTAAAGCTGATACTTCTCTTATGACATTTAACAAATTTATTATTTTTTTCTTTTATGGTCTTTATTCCTAACAAACCCAATATTAGAAGAACAAAAAAATTCAAATAACTTTATTAAGAAAATTTGATCTTTATGTAAATTTACAGCTGTTAACATATTTTAGAATTATTCATAGCCAGTTCTGTTTTTTATATATCTTTGTAATTAATATCATCAACAGTGATTTGATGATGTCTGCCAACAGTCACCATTTTCAACTGGATAACTGAATTACTTTTACTTCTTATCAACACAGTTAATCAGAGTCGGAAGCACAGGCCTACTGTGCTATAATGTGTACAGAGGTCATCGTGAAAAGTCAAAGAAAATACTATTCAGATGAGAGAATAGCAGTGAAGAGGAGAGAACACAGTTTTCATGGAGCATTGTTAGCGGGATTATAGATGATATAAGAAGATAAAACAGTATGACAAGAAACTCATGAATAGGAACAAAAATTGTATATGGAAGGAGAAATAAAATTAGTATGGCATAGATGAAGTTATTCAGTTTTCATTTCTTAAGTATCTCACCATCTTTACTGTCACCTGGTGGAATAACTGATGTGACACAGTGACAAAGAAGGGATATGTTTCCAAAATGTCTTGCAATTATAGTGTGGTGTGGTGATGCTTGCTAAATGATTAATAATCTATCAGACTAACAAGAGACCTCATTAAGTTAAGGGCTATCACCAGGCCAGGACCAAGGTTACAGAAGTGTGGGCTCTAGACTGTTTGTGGCCTATTTGTAGGGTTCATTGCTTGTGTCTGTTATGTGTGGGATAACTATAATCTTCCTTATTGGAGAGTGGAGGACAATGGTGACTAGATCATCTTTGTCTTTTTTTCCAGTCATGCACAGGGCAGGAATTTCATGAATTCTGATTGCGAGTGCTCATCAGTTTGCTTTCTTCTGATATGTTTTCACTCAGTCCTCTGTCACTACTCTTAATTGATTTTCAAGTTCTGAACTGAAATGTTTGGTATTCCAAAGGAAGATGCTTCTAGGAACACTGTTTTGAATGGTTCACAGAATTGGTTCAACCTTCTCTTCAATTTCCTGCACTTCACGTTATTACCGACGGAAGGAACAGTGTCAGGCTGCCAGGGCTTTTTTGATGGACTGCATGTGGTGTACCGAATGACTTCAATCAAACTGATAGAGTGAATGATAGGAGCATAGCTTGTCCTTAGAATCAAGTAATTTCGTCTGGAATGTTATGAATGGCTGAGATTTTCTTACCCTTTACATTTCAAATCTTGCATTTAGTGACTGTGTTTGCTTGAGGATCTCTCGGCATCCGGATGTTTGTCCCTAGAATGTGCCACTGATAAATAAGTCAAGGCCTTCTGGTCTTCTCAGAGCACACTAGGCGTAGCACAGTATTTATATTTAGCAGGTAATTAATTAGTGCTTCTTGATTGAATTAATTATTGCCTAGGTGCAGAAAAGCACAAATGTTGCTCTGAACACTTAACAAAATAGAAAAAAAAACCACATAGAAAAAATGCTCCCAAATATCACCATGTCTCTGAAGCCTGGCCCATGAGAAAAAAAAATCAACATCCCATGTAATACAACCCCACAGTCCTTAATGTTTTTAATTTAGAGTAATTTTAAAATTTGTTTCTAATGCATGCATTTGACACAAGGTCACCTT
The DNA here is from genome assembly GCA_902168325.1 of Peromyscus nudipes. NCBI lineage: Eukaryota > Metazoa > Chordata > Mammalia > Rodentia > Cricetidae > Peromyscus > Peromyscus nudipes. The sequence goes on from CABHPH010115933.1 coordinate 13,038, forward strand.
GAATGTTATTCTTCCTCACATAATTGTGTATATGTTAACTTATACAGCAGAAGGCACACATAAACACATATGCATGCACATATACATATTTGAAAGCTATTGTTTTGTTAACTAGTGAAACTAAGGAATTTCATATTCACTCTTGAAATCTCCGATTTTAGTCCTATAGATGTGTAAGTATGCAGTGTAAAGAAGCAGCAAGATAGAGGTTGCGTTAGCAAAGCTGGAAGTGAGAGAAAACGGGCTCCCTGCCCAGTGCCCTTGAGATGGGGTTATATCATAGGAGGTACACTGGGCGTGGCTCTTTTTCACTTTAATTCCATGAATATTTATGGAATATTTATGGGACCTTCTTGTATACTCAGCCACAGAATGGATACAGCAAATGATTTAGAGGATGGTTAATACCATCTCGAATCCATAAATTAAAAACAAAGGATTAAAAACAAAGCCCAGAAATACTAGAAAATAACAAGTATTGGTGGGATGAGCAGCATGTGAAACTCTGTGATCTTCTCACTGCAGGAGGGACTGTAAAACAGTCCTGTAGAAATGGTCTGGTCACTCCTCAGAATATCCAGGACACGGTTACCATATGTCCATCAATTCCAAACAGAGTCTTGAAGAGTTACTGTTACAACTCATGGTAATGGGTACCCATTCACAACAGCCAAAAGGTGGAAGTGACCTAGGTTTATAGAAACTGGGAGATAGGAAGGCAAGAGGATGTGCATGTACTTCTTAACCTGGTAAATAAGATGTAAAAGAACTTTGTCACTGATGTTAAATTACTTAGCAAAATATGGCCATAGGCGCAAGAGTGGAACAAATGTTTTGGAGCTAATTAGTGGGTTTGTGATTGGATTGAAGGCTTGATTCCTAAGAGCAAAGCCATTGGTGGTACTGTAAACCCTGCCAAGAACCTATGGCTGAGGAGATCATAGGTTTTATATGAAGTCATATGAGAAAAATTATTACTTTTCTAAGCAGACATAGTGTTGAACCACCTTCTAAATACTTACTTTATACCCATAGCTTAGTGCATCTCTCAACCCTCATCAGAGAAGCTACTTCTTGTAGTATGTAGTAGTTAATCCAGAGACAGACAACTGGACAACCTGAAGTGAATAGAAGACCATGGAGAGCTCAGCTCAAAGTGAGACATCTATATCATCCCCACCCGAAAAGGCTGAGGGACCATCATGGAAAATGGGGTAAAAAGATTGATTTTGAAAACATGATGTTGGGGAGGACTTCTGTGAAATAGTGTCCTCTGGAGATAAAATGGGGCCATTGTGCTCATAAACTCACAGCAGCTGTGATTACCTGCATTAGAGCTGTTCAAGAACCTGCCAGTCAACATTCTGGCATGAATAAGAGAGAGACTCACAAGGTCATGTCTCCAGGTGAAGGGTTATCGGCAATTGACAGCTGCCAGGGGAGAGAAAAATCATACTTTTCTCAGGGGTGAGGCTCCTGATAGGCTTCCAATGCTCTGGTGAATGACCCCATACCTATGCACATACAGGCACCATTAATTTGACTCACTGAGGTCTGGAAGAAGAGGACATGACATTGAAAGGTGGCATGGAAAGGGGAAGTTGGAGATGGGTATTATGAAAATATATTCTATACATGTACAAAAATCCTCCAAGAGTAAATAAAAGTATCATTTATTTATTTTAAAAGCCTCCATAGAAAATAAGGCATTATTTCAAATCACAATTTTGTAGATAACAAAGTAAGAATTTACACTGGAAACCATATAATTTTAACCACAAAATTGACCACAGTTTTAAATAACACTACAATTTGGATATACAGTATATATTGAAATAAAAATTATAGACCTATGGTGATGACAAATACAAGTTGAATAACCAAGGACTCTATTTTCTCTGTTTTTATCAGATTATACATGCTCATGAGATGCTGTTAATATTTAGTTTACAGTGGAGCAAGGAAGATTTGAAACTAAAAGTGTGTGTGTGTGTGTGTGTGTGTGTGTGTGT
>CABHPH010115934.1:6671-22083 GCA_902168325.1 Peromyscus nudipes
ACACACACACACACACACACACACACACACACACACACACACACACAAAGAAAAGAAAAGATATGGGAGGGAGGAGTGTTAAGCCTCCTCTGAAGTCTTTGAAAACACAGGATGTGTCTGGGATCTTAGCACTGGCCTGTCCTCCCTGTGGCCTTTTATGTCTTTGCTAAATGACTTTGGGGCTTGGGGTCTGCCTGCACCCAGACACACACCACCCAGCCCCACCCTGGGGTCCCAGGCCCCTGCAAACTTCCCTCTCCTTACCACCTGCAGTGGGAACTGGTGTTTGCGGAGAATAAACTTGTTCCCTTCAGTGGTTGGGAAAGTTGTCAGTTGTTTGCACTTTCCCACTGATGCTTTTAACAGAAGAAGGAACCCATTTAGGGTCCTGATGTTGGGAGCTGCGGAAACTGGTGACACAGATTTGCAGACCCCATGACCTTTGAGAACCCAGAAAAGGCACTTGGGAAAGTCTGGTTTTAATCAAGGTTGTGCTGCCCTGGGAGCTGCCTCTGGCACCTTAATGAAAGCAGCCTGGCTGTCTCCTGGCCAGACCTGTTTGATTTGCAGGCTGCCCTGCAGGATGCTCTTGGGTGAGAGGAGGTGGTGGGCCAAGGTGGAAGTCAGAGACCCAGGGGAGAAAGGTGAATTCTCTCCCTTCTCAGAGAGTGTGGTGGACTGACCAGAGCCAGCAGTCTCAAAAAGGGCTTTTGGAAGCTCGGCTAGAAAGCTAAGGAGGGCAGGCAGCTCCTTTGTGGGCCCTGGCCCAGATTCTCTGCAGCTTAATGCTTCATTTCTCCTCAGCATGTGGAAGGATCTAGGCGGGGACAGAGTTTGCCATGTGTTTAATTAACCTTTGCTCCACTCTGTAAGGGACCGGTCTTGTAGCCAGCTTGCTTCTTCCTACAAGGACACCGGATTCCTTCTTGGAGTGTGCTGGCTCAGTCATTTGTGCATCCCCAGGCTGATTGTCCTTAAACTTATCTTGATACTTAGAGGAGAGCTATGGTGATGGCGCCCATCCCCCAGTGTCTGGGCCAAGGCGACTCAGGAGCCCTGGGCCTTCCTTCCCTCTTGGCTTTCTGTCCTGAGTTTGCCTCATTTCTGGTCTCCATGGAAAGCCCTTCTTGAGGCTCTGGTCTCCCAAACATGATTCTGTGCTGTTACACAGTGGTCACTGGGGGGAAACGGGTTCCTTAGTAATCCCAATCTTACAATGCCAACATGTCACAATTGCCCCAAATAAAAAGATTCCACTAATACCATCACCGATTGTGTCATGAAGCTCTTTGGGGACTGGGAGACTGCCAGTCTCTGTGTGATAGATTAAAGAAAAAAAGAAAAGAAAAGAAAAAAGAAAAACAACCCCTTCTTTTCTAGCTTGTAGGAGGCCCTGAGTTTGAGTCCCAGCACCACAACAGAGCAGAAGCCTTTTCCTATCGAGTATAAATTCTCTGCCTCCCAGTCCTGTGAAATAGGGATGGGTGAGGATGTGAAACAGAGTTGGGGGGTGGGGGTGGGGGCTGGAGGCATGGCACCCAGTGGGAGCCCAGAAGCCACAGCAGCCAGTTGGAGAGGCCCAGGGCATTGGCAGGAGGCAGAACCAGGCATCTGGGTGGGACTGAGTAAGTGTAGAAGATGGAGAGGAATAGGCCTCTCCTGCGCTGATGAACCCCAAAGACTGGAAATTGCTACTCAATTTTGAGTTAAACGTTGGCATGTTTTTACACTCTCCAGTGCAGTGAGAAGGAGCCGTGGGAGGCTGTCTCAACACTGCCTTCCCCGGGTGGGAGCAGTGGTCCAAGAAGCGATGCTCTGCCCCAGGAGGAGCGAGGCTAATGGTAATCACTGGCAACTTGTCTCAGCGCCAGAGCGTGGCTTCAAACGTGGCACTTTCCTGACAAGTAAATTGCAGGATTCCTCGCCAAATCATTAGATAACTTTTAAGAACAAAGAACGAGCGGGCAAAAGGAGATGCTGCGTGATCTTGCTAGAAAAATAAATAGCAATCATTTTTGAAAAGAAAGTACATTCAATGAATTTGACCCACTGAGAAAATTACAGCCTCTTTTCCCCGCCCTGTTTCGATCAGTCAGCCCCTAATGGAGGAAGCCTTCCTGTGTTTGTCAGGGTGGAGTTGGGCTGGTCAATTAAAGCAGTCTGCCTCGTCTAGTGAAGATAATAGCAGGCCTGGACCCATCCATCACCATGGACTGCAAAGTGACCTCCCTATATTGAGTCAGAGCCCTGAAAGCAATCTCTCCCACTCATTATCATAGCCAGAAATTACTGCTCTGAACCTGATTTCCCTGAAATCCCAAGCCAGCAGAGCGACTGCTGGACATATTAGAACACAATGAAATGACACTGTGGCCTTAATATCGGACTCGGGAGTGGAAATGGATGTGTTTCCTAACAGGGAAGAAGAGAAACCAAATGGGACAGGATTTCCTGCAACACAACACCTGCCTGGTTGGGTCGACTGTGATTGCCACCTGACATTAAAGCAGAGACATTAACTCACTGCTTTTAGCAGCCATACCAGAGCCGTGCCACCTTGAATTTGACCCGCCAATTTCCACAGTCCCCAGCCAGGGTCCTTAGTATTTCCTGTCTGTCTGCAAAAGTTCCCTTACAGCTCTTCTGGGCAGGAAATGGAAACAGCGTGGAAGGAGAAGGTCAGGTGCTTGGGCACCAGTGTAACTGAGCCTGGGCTTCCTTTGGTTGTTAACACGTTCATTCCAGACAGGCCGACACTGGCCACATGTAGGTGTCCATGTGGCTTCCTCCCTAATTCCAGGGCAGAGGAGCTTCCTGTGGCCCAGGGCCCTTGGGCACATCTTTGTGTACCTACTCTCCTCTCTGTAGTCATTCTGAGTGAGGCAGTTGGGGTGAGGCCAAGGAATACACAGCATTTGCATGGCATAAACAAGCCCTGCATCCAAACCCAGTACTGAAAAAGTTAGTGTACATTTATAACTTGAGGACATCAGTATTATCTGAAGACGATGATTTATTCCAATTTTCTTAGTTTTTTGATATTTTATGGGTGGTGTGTGTGTGTGTGTGTGTGTGTGTGTGTGTGTGTGTGTGTGTGTAAGCCAAGGTCTCATGCAACTCAGGTTGGTCTCCAACTTACTATGTAGCTGAGGATGGCCTTGAAATTCTAACCCTCAAGTCTCCTCCTCCAGTGTGTGCACCGCCACAGCTGGTTTATGTGGTTCTGGGGATCAAATCCAGGGCTTTATGCATGTTAAACAAACATTGTTATCCACTGAGCTACATATATCCCCAACTTTCCTTAATGAAGACACTGAACATCCCCACCAACCTGCCATCTCAGCACCTGGTATGTGTTAAGGGACCGATAGGCAGAGAACTCCCAACTGTCCCAGGGCCCTCACTTAAGCAGGGCAAGATCTCATAACGCTAACTCCGACTGCCATCCATCCAACATCCATCCTTTCATCTATCATCCATTTATCATCCATCCATCCATCATCCATTTGCCCATCCATCCATCTATCCATTCATCCTCTATCCATTTGTCTGGACCCAGTCCTTCATCTTATCTCAGTGGTCCCTAACTTCTGCAGCCCAGTTTGACCCTGTGACCCCACAGCAGCTCTGAGCACAACCAGAAATTCTCCATCTGGGTTGTTGGTATCTTACCTGCCAGCTCCAGGGGCTCACTGGAACTCTTTCCTGTAGCAGCCCTCCCTCCACGTGGATCTTTTTAACCCTTTGTTGTCACTCTGTCAGCATGCATTACTGTGGAATGTGTGCTCGGCCAGCATTACTAGCTGAGAATCTGTTTGCCAATGGCCAGCTGTCGAGGGACATTGGGACCGGTTAGCAAATTGCTGCTGCTGTAGCTGTGGAATTCATTGTTATTTAATGAAATCTGAGGTGTAGAAAGATACTCATCTGTTTCTGACATGTAGGATTTATAGGCTGTGCCACCAAGACTGGCTTCAAAAAATCCTTGTTTAGATCTGCGGATGTCTGGATCTGAGGATGTGGACGCTGGACGATGACTCTGCTTTCTTCCTCCCTAGCTCTCTCCACTGATACCCTAGTGGGTACTTCTCAGAGTTCACTCACTAGTCTTTCCTTTGGGGGTCTTAAAAACTGATTTTCTTTTTCCTTTGTGGAACTTTGTATTCTGTAACTCCAGTCACCAGGGATCTGATACCCTCTTCTGACCTCAGTGGGCACGGCAGGCACATGGTAGACATACATTTGGGCAAACACTCATACAATTTTTTAAATTAAAAAACAAACAAACAAAAAAAGAGCCCAAGCCATATAGCAAGGGTCAGAATCTCTTGAGCATAGATGGGAGTGCCACATCTGCTTTGTCCCTCCGTGTGTTGGGATGTTTGGGTTGGCTGTACCTTAGAGACAGGCTTTTCCAGTCTGTCTAGTTCACCTGCTTCCCCACAGTGACTGGGGCATACAGCCCCTGAGCAGTAGTCTTTCCATTGCGTTCTTCTTCCAGGCTGCAGAGAACTAGAACCTTCTGTCACAAGGTGGTTTGGGCTCTGGCCCAGTTGGGTCATCTTCAGCCACACAGCCGGGGATGATACTGCTGAGGTTTGCATGGTCTGCTGCCCTGAAGCCACTCTGTCCAGCTTTCCTTGAAGAAAATACTAAACCCATCTGTTAAGCTCTACGTAATAAATATTCAAAAATCACTCATGTTGGAACAGTCTTTCCAAACCTTGCGTTTTACTGATTGCCTTGTGAATCTGAAATGTTGACAGTGCTGGGAGAATTCCCACGGCTGAGTCGAGCTGTGTGACACACTTCTGATTCAAGAGTGTCACCCGCTCGCAGCTGCTTGGCACCCTGGTCCACTGTGGTGTGTGTGTGTGTGTGTGTGTGTGTGTGTGTGTGTGTGTGTGACTGCAGAGGAGAAAGCTGACACCGGGGATGAAGTCTCCTCATCCCTTCTTGTTGGGCTGCGATTTTAGCTGTGGCTCTGCTGCGCTTGACAGAGTATTCATTTTCTCAATCAAGACGAATTCTAATTGGTTTTGAAATCAGGCCTGTTTACTCTTCATAAATGTGTTTTTTTTTTCCCCGCATCAGCAGATGAAAAGGGCTCAAACCAACTGTGTCACATAGACAAACTGTTTCAAGGTTAAGGGTAGAGCTCTTTCAGGCCCAGGAGGAGCTCAGCCTGCAAGGCGTCCTGAACTGAACCCCTAGCAGCCCCTCCAAAAGAGTCAGGCTTCCATCAAGATACACATATGTCTATTTAAAGCTTATTGTTACCGGTTGGAGAGATGGCTCCATGGTTAAGAGCACCGGCTGCTCGATCGGGGGACCTGGCTTTGATCTCCTGCACCTGTGTGGTGGCTCGCAACCATCTGTAACTCTCCTTCTGGGGATTGAATGTCTTCTTCCAGCCTCTGCGGCCACCAGGCACACATATGGTACACAGACATATATGCAGACAAAACACCCTTGCCCATAAATACATCTTTAAAAAAGTTATTGATGGGGGTGCACATGTGCCACAGCCAGCCTGTAAAGGTCAAAGGGTAACTTTTCTGAGTTTTGGGGGGGGGTTAGTCTTTACCTGCTGAGGTGTCTTTCGATCGTGTGTGTGTGTGTGTGTGTGTGTGTGTGTGTGTATAGAATGTATCTGGACACGGATGTAAGGTTTATGTAAACACACAGGTACATAGGTTCTTTAGTTGAAAGTTACTTTCACTTGTTACAGTGAACTCCACAGCAAGCGCTCTCTCTCTCTCCCTCTCCCTCTCTCTCTCTCTCTCTCTCTCTCTCTCTCTCTCTCTCACTCTCTCTCTCATTCTGAAGCTCATTTCATTCTGGTCTCATTCTGTAGCTCCAGCTGGCTTGGAGTCTTCGATGATTCTCCTGCCTCTGCGTGCTGATGCACAGGTGTGATGCACCATTCTCGGCTCCCCCATAGCAGGTCTTGTTGGATTTGGTCACTGGTGGAATCACATCGAAATCTTGCAGGGCACTCACTGGGGGGCTGGGGGGACCATCACAAGATGTAGCTCTGCCCTGCTGTCCCCTGCCTCCAGGCCTTTGGCAACAGACTGGGACAACTGAGGCAACCAGCCTTGCGGACTGAGCAACTGTGGATTCTCAGCCTGTCCCAGTGTGAGAGGCACTGTGGAGCTACCCGGCCTGTACCATGTGAGCCGATCTAGTGACTCCCATTTCGATGTACATCCATGCTATTGCTTCTGGCTTCTCTAGAGAATCTCAACTACTAACAGGCCAGGCAACAGCTCAGCCTTTGAGCCACACCACAGCCCCTGCACTGAGTTTGGGAGAGTCTCTTCTTCACCTCATGAGGCGGGTCAAGAAATAAGGCCTGTTGGGGATCATCTTTGCCCAGATTAACCCTGCCTGTCATGTGTTCCTCATTCTAACCTTTGGGACAAACACACGGAAAGCTTTTGTGACATGGGACATTGAAATAAGCCCTTTCTCTGTCTTCATGAGTAATTTCTCTGTATGCAGCCCCATGAGATCATCTGTGTCCGTGACTGTGTTCAGGCTTCCATAGTGAAGATAAATGTTGTACCAGGCTGGCCCTAGCAGGCCCTGCCCTAGACTCTCCTCTGGTGCGCCCCGCACCCCCCCCCCAGTGATGGCCTCCCAGGGTGCTTTGGTTGTCTGATCTCCAGCGGCCTAAAGCAAGCTTACACCCCCAAATTCACCACCCCTCAATTCTTCCCCAACCATTCATCATTCCCTCCTTCCTTCAAAACACTGGTCTCAAGTTAGGTGGGAAGGGTGAGCAGAACCTTTTCTTTTGCAGACAGGTGATAGCATGTGGCAGGTGAAGGGCAAAACAAAGTCAGGCCAAGGTGTGAATGTTTAACAGGCCTGGCATTTGTCTTTCTATCCACAATCAAGGCACTTGTCTTTTTCACTTTCTTTATTGGTGATGAGGGGTCTGGGGATGAGAGAGGCACATTTAAAGGAGCTTGTTCATCTATCGTCTAATAAAAGCCAGGAGAAATCTCTTTTCAGGGATCGCCATGGCAGAGTATGTGCCAAGTTATTCGCTCTCTGCTCATCTATAAAATATTTAGGAGCACGAAGTGCGTTCGTGGCTTCATTTGCCTGGTTTGCAGAAGGAAAACTCAGGGGGCTTGCTGCTAAATGCAAATGCATGTTGTCTCCGTGTGCCGATGCTTCTAGAGTAATTTGGATGAAAGGCTGTTGATCTCCGCAGCTGGTGAGAAGTCCCCCACCCCCACCCCGACTCCCCACCCCAACAGCTCACGCTTGGTGGGTTGGTGGGGGAGAGTGTTGAGGCCGTTTGAAGATTCCAGGCTGGCTTGGTTATCTTCTCATGCTCTTAGCCTTTACAGTGAAAATCACAGACGACTCTCCTGCCAAATCACTAAATTAGCAAACTGATTAAATAACACGACTCCAAACGCTAGTTTACAGAGTCTGATTACAGAAGGCTCCAGCACGCCACCCCAAAGTGCAGTTAAGATTGCTCCCACAGTGTAACCTGGGGAATCAGGCATTTTCTCCATCAGCGAATCCATTAGCTCTGCCCGCCTCTTCTCGACACACTTCTAGCGCTCCCAAAATTGCTTGGAGGTTTGGAGGTGAGCAGTGCTAACATCTCAGGGTCTCCCGATTCCCCCACTCAAGGCTCCTTCCCTCTCCCCCAGATCTTTAAAAACTGTTTGTATAAAATATTTTGTGGAAGTTACCAACTTTCTGGTCATAGGAAAAGGAAACGAGACGAACTTTTCAGGTTTTAAAAACTCCTAAAGCACTTCGTGTGATGGAGCGTGATGGTTTGACTGTACAGTCTCCCCACAGGCTCATACGTGTGCACACCGGTCCCCAGCTGGTGGCCCTATTTGGGGAGTTGTGGAACCTTTGAGAAGTAGGGTCTAGCTGGTGGAAATGACTCACGGGGTGAAGGGTGGGGAGTGGGGGCAGGTTTGTGAGAATTTCCAGGTTTGGTCTGGCTCGTTGTTTTCTAGGTGGCTGTGTGATATGATCCTGTGCTCTCTCCAATATGGACAGAACACCCTCCTGCCTTCGTAGGCTGAAGTTCCCTGGACCGGTGGGCAGTAACAAGTCCCCCTTTAAGCTGTTTCTGTTGGATATTTTGTTGCAGCAATGAGGAAAGTAGGTGACAGATGAACCAGACAGGTGGTGAGCCAAGAGCCTAAATGTGAAGGCAGCGAACTCGTGTGTGTGTGTGTGTGTGTGTGTGTGTGTGTGTCTGAAGCAGTTCTACCACAGGCTGCAGGTTATCTGACACAGGGACACCACTCACTGAGCTGTTTGCAACAAGGCATTGTGGAGGTTAATTTGCGTGTGTGGAAATGCTAACATGATGGGGCACACCTGGGTGACTTCTCCCTTGAGTATATACACCTGTGAGGTTCTTGATCACTCATGGGTGCCCACCTGGGTAACCACCTTAGCTGAGAATGGAGACTGCCAGGTATTCTTTTGTGTGCACCTGGCTTCTCTGATGTAGATGTGGTCTTGGGGGAGGAAGTATGGTACTGAGGGTGGTCTCCACCATTGTGGACTCAAAACCTCTGGAGCTATAAGCCCAAATAAACTCTTGTCAGTTGCCTTGGCTGTGGTGTTTTATCACAGAAATAGAAAAGTAACTAACACACGCTCTCACTGAGCTCCACCTCCAGCCCTGACACTGTGTATTTGGTCAATATGATTGTATGGTATGCAAACACTGGCTGGCTGCTCACCCTGGGCCCCTGGCATCTCTGATTACTGTTTTGCTCATGCTGAAGTTTGGGGCCAGGTGAGAGGTGTTGGTGTTTGTAACATTGTCATCCTGGGGTTCCTGTTCTTATAGCACAGCTCTCTTTCGGTCCCCGAGAGACCACACTAGACCCTGGGCCATCTGAGTGCATTACCCTGTGACTCTAGATGTATGGGGGAGGTGACAGGAATGTAGGTAACAAAGACCGGCAGATACCACACAGCGTGGAGCCCAGTGTAGGGCCCAGGGCCTGTGTACTAAGAGCTCTTAAAGTGTGTATTCCTGTCCTTCGCTCAGCTTATGAGGACCCGGCATCTCTGGAAACCACAGATCAAAAGCCAGTCAAGTGGCTTCTATGACAGGAGCAGCTGTGCCTAACCCGATTTTCCTAATTATCCTCTAAATGGGATGCATCCTCGGAGTCACGGAGGCTGTGTGCACTGCATACTAAGAGGCAGAGGACCGTGTCTGCGGAGATGGGAGCGAGGTTCTCTCTGCATCCATTTAGGTGCTTTCTTTGGACTGGATTAGTGTTTATGTTTGCTGAAGTCTGGCACTCTGGAAAGTCTGACTGGAGCCATATCGACAGAGAAGAAGCAAGCCAGCCAGGAGGGAGAGCTTGAGGGTTGAGAGGGGGAGAGAGGTCAACATTCTTCCTTTCTCTCTATAAGGAAAATGCAAATTAAAGCATAGCCATCAAAGAAGTGTGTGTGTGTGTTTCTGGGTTCACTGATGTGTGGGACACATGTACATATGTGACTCACATGTGGAAACCAGAGGTCACCCTTGGGTACCATTCCTCAGGACCTGTCCATCTTTTAAAACATCTTTAAGATTTTCTCCTTTATGTGTATGTATATGTGCACATGTGGGGATCTTCCCTTGGAGGCCAGAAGGGGAACGTCAGATATCCTAGAGATGGAGTCATAGGAAGTTGTGAGCTTCCACGTGGGTGCTGGGAACCAAACTTAGGTCCTCTGCAAGAGCAGCAAGTGCTCTTAACTGCTGAGATGTCTCTGCAGTCCACCCATCCATTTTATTTATTTATTTATTTATTTATTTATTTATTTATTTATTTATTTATTTATTTTAGTTTTTCGAGACAGGGTTTCTCTGTATAGCTTTGGAGCCTATCCTGGAACTCACTCTGTAGACCAGGCTGGCCTTGAACTCACAGAGATCCACCTGCCTCTGCCTCCTGAGTGCTGGGATTAAAGGTGTGCGCCACCACCTGGCTTCGTCCATCTTTTTTGTTTGTTTGAAACAAGATCTCCCACTGGGACCAGGGCTTACTGATGAATCTAGACAGGCTGATAGGCTGACCAGGGAGCCCCCCTCCCCGCTCCCCAGGGCACCTTTGCCTTCTAAGTGCTGGGATTACAAGGGTGTGCCTCCCCACACAGCTTTTGATATGAATACTGGGGGATGAACTCAGGTCTTCACACTTGGGCAGCAAGCCATCTCCTCAGGCTCTAAGGATGCTTTCAATTACTACCAGCGACATTTATGGGATGAAAATCCATTTTTAACCATTGCAAGAGTCTCGAATCATCTTCCAAACGGCATTGACTAGGGAACCACCTCATCTTGCAGCAAGTGGTGCGTGAAAAATAGGCGCAGCTCTCAGCCCAAGGGACTGCAAAAGGCATCCCTCACCAGGGAAGGGTGCTACAGACTTCACCATGGAGCAAGCACCACAGACAGTGGATTCTGGTTTTTGCAACCCAGATGCCAGGACCCCTCTGTTCTGTATAGCCCATGTCATTTTCCCTGACAACAAACATCCCTGTCCGTGGCTTCTTCTCTTGAAACACAGGAGCCCCTGTCAGGAGCTGGGAGTCTCAGACTTCTTCTTTATGATGTATGGCATTAAAAAAAAAGCAAGAATAGGGCTGGAGAGCTAGCTCAGCAGTTAAGAGTATATACAGTTTGTCTTGTTGCTTTTCTATTGCTGTGACAAAATACTATGACCAAGACAACTTATAAAAGACAACATAGGGGTTGGGGATTTAGCTCAGTGGTAGAGTGCTTGCCCAGCAAGTGCAAGGCCCTGGGTTCGGTCCTCAGGTCCGGAAAAAAATAAAGTAAAATAAAAAGACAACATAATCAGGGTTTATAGTTCAGAGGCTGAGTCCATGATAATCACAGTCATGGGTGCATGGCAACAAGCAGGCAAGCAGGCAGGCAAGCATGGCACTGGAGCTGTATCTGAGAGCTTACGTCTAATTGACAAGCATGAGAGAGAGAGAGAGAGAGAGAGAGCGCTAACTTGAAATGGCATGGGATTTTGAAAGCTCAAAGCCAGATCCTGGTGACACACCTCCTCCAACAAGGCCACACCTCCTCATCCCTCCCAAACAGTTCCACCAGCTGGGGACCAAACATTCAAATATATGAGTCTATGGTGGCCACACACTGCTCCTGGAGAGGACCTGACTTTGGTTCCCAGTACTCACACTGTCTATAACTCCAGCTCCAGGGAATCCATACTTTCTTCTGGCTTCTGAGGCACCTGCACTCATGTATACAAACCTGCATAGACATTCACACATATACATAATTAAAAATAAAATAACTCTTTTTAAAAAGGCAGGATTCAACTTGTCTCTACGGTATTCAAATTAGAAACTACCAATGGAATTTTAGACTTCTGTGTGCTTGCTGGTCACTGATGAAATAGTCTCATGACTTTTTGAGTCAGTGGCCCCTCCCTGTGCCCAGGACAGCCACTGATGCTTCAGTCTCCCACCTTGGCTGTCCTGCATTCTACCAGAACCAAGACAGCTCTGCTCCATTTTCTTTCTGGTTCCTAGTTCCAAGTTCCTTCTCTCTTGCCCCATCTTGGCCAGCGATCTTCCATCTGGGGCATGCTGGGGCCTCACAGAATGGCATAAGTGTCTTCTGTGTGCTCCTCTAAGTGGAACAGATTCTTAGAAGTCACAGAAGCTGGAGGCATGACAGTCTGCTTCCAGCTCTCAGGTCCCAAAGTCTCTGCCCTGCTCGGCTGTGTCCCCATCTCACAGGAGTATCAGTACCTACACTGATGACCTGTCAGTGTTCTCCCCAGCTTGAGATTCCCTCTTGAGATGGAGGTGCCTTCAAGACCCCCTTTTTACCTTCCTATCCCAAACCCTGGCATGCACTCCGCGAGGTTTGCCAATTTATCTTTGAAAGTTCCCTCCTCTCGGTCCCCCTTCCGTCTGCCACGCCCTCGTCACGGATGTTAGTTATTTTACCCGTTGCAAATGCAACTGAAGGGCTTATTTTGGCTTGCAGTTTGAAGGTACGGCATCCATCAAGGTGGGGCGGGCACGGTGGGAGTGTGCAGCCGCTGTTCAGATTGTACCAACAGTCAGGAAGCAGAGACAGATGAATGCTGCTACTCAGTTCCCTTTCTCCTTTCTATTCATCAGGGTTCTCTAGAGCAGTGGCTCTCAACTCCTCATGCTGCAACCCTTTATTTTTTTTAAGTTAATTAATTTATTTTTTGGTTTTTCAAGACAGGGTTTCTCTGTGTAGCTTTGCGCCTTTCCTGGAACTCGCTTTGTAGACCAGGCTGGCCTCGAACTCACAGAGATCTGCTTGCCTCTGCCTCCCGAGTGCTGGAATTAAAGGCATGCACCACCACCACCCGGCCTGCTGCAACCCTTTAATACAGTCCCTCATGTTGTGGTGACCCCCAACCAATGAAACTTATTTTCATTGCTACTTCATAACTGTAATTTTTCTACTGTTATGGATTGTAATGTAAATATCTGTGTTTACTGATGGTCTTAGGCGACTCCTGAAAAAGGGTCATTTGATCCCCAAAGGGGTCAGGATTCACTGTTGCTCTGGAGGAACAAAACTGATTGTGTGTGTGTGTGTGTGTGTGTGTGTAATTTATTAGAGTGACTTATAGGCTATGTTCCAGCGTGTCTAATAATGGCTGTCTACCAATGGAAAATACAAGAATCCAGTACTTGTTCAGTGCACCAGGTTGGATGTCTCATCTGGTCTTCAGGACGTGCCAGAATCTGGAAGAAGGGGGCTCTAATGCCAGTGGAGGAATAGCCTTTCCAGAAGGAGCACGGGAAGGCAGGAGAAGAGAGAAAAAGCTTCCTCCTTCCATGTTCCTTGTATAAGCTGCAGGCAGAAGAAGTAGCCCAGATTAAAGGTGGGTCTTCCCACCTCAAAAGGTCTGGCTTTAGGGTGGTTCTTCCCACTTCAAGTGATGTAATTAAGAAAAATCCCTCCCAGGCGTGCCCAGCCACTTAGGTTTTAGTTAATTACAGATGTGGTCAAATGGATAACCAAGAACAGCCACCACAGCTTTTTATTCAGTTGGGAGCCCAGCTCCTGGGACGGTCCTGCCCGGAGTAGGTTACCCTCTAGGTATGTCCAGAGGTTCATTTCCAAGGTGATCCGAGAGCTCATCAAGTTGACAAGCAGATTAACCGTCCCCATGGGATACAGGGAGTTTGCATTTCTGAGATTTCCCTGATCCTGGTGTCTCAGAGGCTCCCCCATGGTTAGGAGGGAAGCAGCCTCAGCACTGAGGAGTAGGCCAGGAAAAGCCAAATGGCTGGCCTGTGATGCCAACAGAGTGGGGAGGTGGCTCTGTAGAGACAGGAGCTGCCGGGACCTGGGCTGGGTGAGAGGACTGTCCCTGCCTGTGAGTTTTCTTTCTGTCCGAGTGAAGGGAAACTATGTCTCTGGAAACTATGCCTCCCTAACAACTCTCTCTTCCCTATTTCTTCCTAAATCCTGGCCCTCTGCTCTTTCTCCTCCTATTGGAGTCCCCACGGCCCCTATTCCATGCTTGGCTAGTAACGCCATAGGTACTGGGCACCCCATTCTCCATGACGAATTCCAAGGCGAGGGCAGCTTGGCCACCCCTTCTGCCAATGTGAATTGTAAATATTTCCTGCACTGAAATCGCTCACCAGAGGGAGTGAGGCTCTGAGCCTGCACAAAGGGAGAGGGAACTATCCCCACCCCACCCCCCCCCCCGGGAACCATCTCCCACCCTCCCACCCTATGATTAGGTGTGGCAGCTTAACCCCAGCCCAGGTCCTGATAGCTCCTATCTCTGCTGAGCCATGCACCCACCCTGCGCCTGCAGCCTCAGGCCATCTGGCTTTCCCTCTGCCAAAGCTTGCCTCAGCTTCTACCTCCCTGTCTCTAGAAACCCTTTCACTTCCCTCCTAGTAGATCTCCCTGCCTGAACCTCATCCCTGTTCACCGTCTCCTGTTCTCAGGTCAGCAACAAGTCAATTTTGTGCATCTCAAACCTGGCCATGGTAGCCTAATATCCTTCCCTGGGCCTGCGTTCTTCCTCCAGGTACCCTTCCTGATTCTTCCTGCTCCCCTGGAAGCCTTTGGCTGAGCTTGCCTTGGGGGAAGGGTCGCTCTGTGAGGCCACTGTCCCACAAAGGCACCCACTACACACCAAGCATCGACCCAATAAGGGATGCCCGGGATCCTGGCAGAGACTCAACAGCTGACTTTACATATTTGTGGGACTAATTGATTCTGGGCTTCCAGCACGCTGAGGCCGCACAAAAGGGGGGCGGTGGTGCCTGGCACCACTCGCAGGGTCCCGCTGCGTTGCGGGCGGGGAGCTCAGCTGCAGCAGCGGGACCTCGAGGTCAGTAGGCAGGGGCGGGGAAGCCGCAGCCGCGCCCTCCTGGCCACTCCCCGGCCAGCGGTGGGTGGCGCACACTCACATATGTCCTCCGCGCCACCGCGATCGCCCACCCCGAGGGCCCCCAAGATGAAGAAGGACGAGTCTTTCCTGGGCAAGTTGGGCGGTACGCTGGCGAGGAAGAAGAAGACCAGGGAGGGTGAGTGCACCCCCGTGTCCTCTTGGCGCCAGCCCGGTCCCAGCGGAGTCCCCTGGGTGTCTGCTCCCTGCCCGCCCCGGCGGCGCCAAAGAGCCCTCCCTCCGCGCCCGGGGTGCACTGCCCGCAACCTTTGGGACAGACCGGTCCCTGTCCCTGCGCCCTTTGCAGTGCTGGCCCGGTGCCCAGGACGTGCGTCCTGCTCTGGACACAGGCCAAGCATGCTATGGTTCTCGTGCCTACCCTTGTCGCGTGACACCGTCATCACAGTGATTGGACACATGCGTGGTGGAGAGGTTGGGCTGTTGACCGCTGGATGCCGGCACGCGTGGCTGGGTTCCTAAACTGGGAGTCAGTGAAAGGGCACAAGACACACAGGCCAGGAGCAGGAGAAGCCTGGAACCAGGGCTACGAGCTCCCCACCCCCACCCTAGTCCCCCAGTCATGTCCCTTGCACAGGAGAGTCATTTAAAAACGGCATCCTTTTACTTTTTAAACTTAAAAAAAGAAACAATTTCAAGGGATGTAACTTCTGCTCCCTGGCCAGTGCCTTAAGCACAGAGTAGTTCCTAGCCCTCCCCTTACAGACATTCCGGACTTTTCTATTGTTTTGGCCTGGAGGCTCTTGCCCTTGGGCTGAGGTTCCTGGCGCTCACCAGAAATGGGAGGGGCTTGCTGAGAGAAAGGGCAGGTAGAGAGAAGCTCCAGGGCCCGACTTCCTAGGGATTAGCTGGCTAAGGATCCTCTGTTAGACTGCCCAGAGGGTCTCCTCCAGTCACTGGAGCCACGCTGACTCCTAGAAAGCCTTTCTGGACCTTCAGGGACAAGC
>CABHPH010115935.1:0-17877 GCA_902168325.1 Peromyscus nudipes
GTCTTCCCCTGCACCTGTGTCTTCCCCTGCACCTGTGTCTTCCCCTGGACCTGAGTCTTCCCCTGCACCTGTGTCTTCCCCTGCACCTGTGTCTTCTTCCCCTGCATCTGTGTCTTCCCCTGGGCCTGTGGCTTCATTTTCACCCATGTCTTCCCCTTGGTGACTATGTGTCTATGTCTTCACCTGGCATTTTCCCGAGTGTTTTGTGTCTGCCAATGGTTCTTTCTTGCAAGAATTAGAGTCATCTATAGGTCAAGGACTTTCTTAATGATCTCTTCTTAACTTGATTACATCTACAAAGACTGTGTCAATTAAGACAACTCACACTGCCACAGGTACTTCCATTAGGAGAGCAACAGCTCTTTCTCCATAACACAAACCTAGTCTCTCTACTTATAATGTGCACTTACAAGAAAAAAATCAAATCTTTCCTTGATTTTTTTTTCTTTCCATGGCTTCTCAGTGGAGATAGACAGATTCCTAAGATATTTACCTTGTCAAGGATGAATTCCATTGGATACTCGATTTCTAGCCTCTTAATAGTCATGTGACCTTGTTGACTCCATGCAAGCTCACCTACAGATGAGGCTCTGCTAAAAAAAAGAAAATACGTTTATTCTAAATTCTTACTTGGGATTCCTTTCTTTCTAAAATGTTCAGCGAAGCTGCTTTGCCCTCAGTGGAGCTGAAACAAGAGAAAACATGGATTTTTCCCAGGCTCTTGTTTCACACAGACCCTAGGGAGCTAGGGCAGTTGCTAAGGAAGAGCATTGCTGTTCTTTCCCAGGCAGGGGGTGCAAAGCTTGCTGAATCTTCAACATCTGAGTTGGCAGCCCGGGACATTTTCACCTGTCTCCGCTCCTCTGGGCACAGATTCCTGCCACTAGACTGCTGGGGTAGCCAGACTAAGATCTTTTTAAAGGTTAGCAATTCTGTTGCCATCTGTCTTTCTCTGGGTATGTGTGCTCCTCATGATTCTGTAGGATGTGCAAATTTGGAACTTCCTGGGGGCAGTACTGAGGGACAAACTGAAGCTGTGGTTCTAAGTCACCCAGGGATGCAGGAGCACAAGGAACTAATGGCCGCATGCCTGTTGGAAAGAGCCGTGGAGTGTCAGCCAATGGCATGAGTGTCTAGGCTCAAATCTTACAGCTTTATGGGACAGATTGGTTCAAATTCTTGATTGTTCTCTGTAGGAAATTTGAGGACTGTGAAACATAAGTGCTTTCCCCAAGGTCATGCAGCCAAGAAAAGGTGAATCTGACCGAGGCACTCAGGTCTCCTGACCCCCAGTACAGTTCAATAAACTAATGAACTGGTACATTTTATTGAGCTTTCAAAAAGTGCTTTCAAACACATTTTATCTTTTCCTCCCAACAACGTAGTAATAAGGGAATTGATTTGACTCCGTCAAGAATCACCCAGCCTGCAGCCTATGTCCTTCTTCCAAACCTATCTGGATTTAATTCAGCAAACAGTCTCTCTCCATTTGTATGTGCTTACATGTTTTCCCTGTGCCTCATATTCTGTGTGGGGTTAGCAAAGTTCGGAACTAGTTTCTAAATGAACTAAATGGTTTCCCCTGTGCTATCATAGTCACAAACCAAAACAAAGGTCTTCATGACTTTTTGTAAAACAAGGTGTTGCAATGACAAGCATTTACCCCCTAGGACTTGGATAATCAATAATTACTTGCTCCCTTATAAGAAACTGTAGACAAAGTTTCTGTCAGTGGGCAATGCTCCTTGAAATTATGAATGTTGGAGATTACCCAAATAAAAGAAAGAAAAAAGATGTTGGCTCAGCATTTAGACTAGTGGCTTCTACATTCCCAATATGAGGCTCACGGATGGAAGCAAACATGTGGGTCAGAGAAAGAGTAGCACTATGTTGAGGGATCTTACATCTCTGTGCCATCTGATTGTAAGAGGACCCATGATTGTAAATACTTTTCCATAGAAAACGTAGAACCTGGAAAAACTATAAAAAAGAAATAATCTTTGGTCAACTATTCATTCTTACACACCAGTCATGTGCCAGCTACTTCCTGCCCTGTGCTTTTTATCTCCTTTGGTCTCCCACCCTATTAGACAGAAATTAACCCTTTTTTTTCTTTTCAGATTGTGAAACCATGACTTCATGTGTTATAGCAGTTTACATAAAACATACAGCCCATGTGTGCCTCAGATCAATGAGGCATTACTGTCATGGGGGTCTCCGTAGGAGAAGCTGAGCCTACAGTCATGGGCCAAATCCAAGTGCAGCTCCCACCAATGGTGTCAAATAAAATGATTTGGGCGAAGACTCTCAGTCATTATGTCCTTTCTGAGAGTCCCTTAGCCAATGATGTTCTGCTTTGGGTGTGCTTTGAGTATCCCTCAAGGGTTTGCTGTGATTGAAAGCTTGATTCACAGGGAGGCAGTTTGGGGAGGTGATGGGATCATTAAGAGGTAGCATGCAGTGGAAGGGTTCTTGGGGTCAGTGAAGATTGACCTACAGGGACAATGACACCAACCACTAGCTGACTCTCTTTCCTGGCTGAAAACATAATCTTGCTTGGTTGATCAAAGACTATCATATTTTGTGTGTCTGTTTGCTTCACAAATGATTGATGAAATATATTTACATCACAGTTTCTTGAAAGAAAAACCTCTCAACTGACCTATTCCGATAGTTTTCAGATATATATGAACTAGGTAAGTTTATAACATAGTGGTCTTAGAGTCTATAAATCCTGACTTTAAATTATGGAATTGTCACTGTAGATTTTTTTCCCTTTGAGTTTGATGGTCAGGGTGGGACATACACTGAGATAAGTCAAGTTATGTCTAAACCATTGTTGACTTTCATGGAGCATAGGCTCAGAATCATTTACACCCCAGATAAAGAACTCTTCATCTTTAGTTTGCATAGCTTGGCTGAAGACAAAGAATGACCCAACCCGTGACTCCAAAAAGCATCTTTCAAAGTGAAGCACATCTCTTGACGTTTTCACTAGCTCTGTGCGGGTTCATCTTATTCTTTACCAAAGGAAAAGCTCTTTCAACGATGAAAGTAGGAAAGCATCGATTTTTCTTTGTTATGTCTTTCCTTTGTTTCCATTTTATCAAATGCCATCTGGAAAACATGGAGAAATGTACTGTATGTGATATATGAACTTCTTTCGTAGCATCATTGGGAAGAAGAGGGAGCTAAAAGCACAGTAAAGGGAAAATTATAGGATGAGCGGGTGGCTTTTAACAAGCTAATGATAGGACCATCAGCAAGTTCAGGGCACTCCCCAACATCGCATGTGCCTTCAGCTGTTTTTGTTGGATGGTTGTTGGGTGTTTAGGATTTATGCATGCATGTTTTTGAGAGCACAGATAGATACCATAGTAATTAGAGTCAGGCTGGATTTATCATTGCTATAGAATGTGTACAGAGTGAATATATTATAGGCAAGTGGGCCTAGAGATTAATTTATGCTCCCTCCATAATTTACACAAGAGTTTTGTTTTGTTTTGTTTTTTTTCCCAAAGTCATCTTATTTTAACCCAAGTCTCTCCTGGGAATTGGAAGAAAAACAAGTGGTCATTTCTGATGCCACCAGGCTACATTTCTGTGTAAGTAATCCTCAGCAAGAGCTCTGCTTTCCCAAGTGTACCTCTAATGGGTGTCATAATAAGAGCCAAATGATGTCTGAGAAATTACATTTCACAATGGCAACAACATGGGGGTGGTAAGACAATTGAATAATATTTAATTGTTCTTGAGCCATGTCCCCACTTAGAAGGACCTGTGTCTTCTGAATCACTCTTTTAGAGCTGATGTCCTTTTGGGACATTCGTTGTTTGTATTCTGGGCTGCTTCGGGGTTGGCCCTGGGCAGAGTTCCTGCCCATTAGTTCAGAGAATTCTCAGGAGGTGTTCGGATCAGCTGATGCCCTGCTGAGGGAGCGGCTGAGTTTAGCATGGAATTGACGAATTGACACAGTTTCATGATATGTTTGTGTCAAGGCTTTGGTGCTGTTTCTCAGTGAAGTCAGCATTCTTGGAGTGGTGACCAAATATTTGCTTGTTACCCACTTTGCAAGGTGCTTTCTAGATTTCAGCTTCCTTTACTACTCGGCATTTTAAATTTTCACTAATGACATCTTGTAATATGCTTTATTGGTGCTTTGCATCTCATAGTTTAGAATTTTTTTAAAAGATTTCCTTTCATCAGTGTGTGTGTGTGTGTGTGTGTAGAGGGGTGGTGGTTCTTGTGGAGGTCAGAGGAAGTCATGGGATCCCCTAGAGCTGGAGTTACAGATGATTGTGGGTGACCAGGTGTGGGTGCTGAGAACCGAACTCAGATTCTGTATAAGAGCTAAATGTGATGTTAACCACTGGGCATCTATCTGGCCCAGTGGTTCTCAACCTGTAGGGCACACCCCTTTGCCCAACCTCAATCTCCAAAAACATTTACATTAGAATTCATATCAGTAGCAAAATTACACTTATAAAATAGCAATGAAAATATTTTCATGGCTGGGGGTCACCACAACCTGAGGAACTGTATTAAAGGGTCGCAGCACTCAGAAGGCTGAGGACCACTGCTCTAGCCCATTGAGAAACTGAATTATACTCAAAGAAGTTTACTTTTGTTAACTGCTAATATTAACAACATGCTTCTTGCATGTAGAGCTCACAAGTACTCTTTACTGAGATAATGTCGTTTGTTGGGTTGGTTAAATTAATTTTTCATTAATCCAAGGAGATACTGGATTTAAATGGATTTCTCTCTATGATTTTTAAAGGATTTATTTTTATTTTATGTTTATGTGTGTTTTGCCTGTATAGATGTATGTGTATCACATGTGTACATTGCCTGTGGAATCCAGACGAGTACATCAAATCTCCTGGAACTGGGATTATAGACAGTTATGAGCTGCTATATGAGTACTGGGAATCCACCCTGGGTCCTGTGCAAAAGCAGCAAGTGCTCTTAACGTCTGAGCATCTCCCTAGCTCCCTGTCTAGATTTTTTTTAATAAGAATCCTGTAGGCCCTCGTCTCTTTGGTTTTTTCTTTCCATGGTTCACTTACCCACAGTCAACTTTTATTACACAACACAATTATAAATGCTCTATTTTGATATTAGCCATTATTATAACTCTTACTATCCTTAGTTTATAAATTAAACACTGTCTAGGATATATGGGGGAATATACGATTAAAGAAAATATCGTACATACATACAGTTTCATACTATCGTTGGTTTCGGGTATCTACAGAGAGAATTTTTTAACATGT
Organism: Peromyscus nudipes; assembly: GCA_902168325.1. Lineage (NCBI taxonomy): Eukaryota > Metazoa > Chordata > Mammalia > Rodentia > Cricetidae > Peromyscus > Peromyscus nudipes. The sequence goes on from CABHPH010115935.1 coordinate 5,277, forward strand.
CCCCTGTGGATTGGGTGAATGCGATAATGCTATTTCCCCTACTTATCTTTGAAGAATTGCTGTCTGTTTGAAATTCTAAAACTATTATAGTAAGGAAAGAGCTTCACTTTGATGAAAAAATTACAGTAGATTAAAATTGGTCCCCAACCATGGCTAGAGGCTGGCTCTGTAGGGGAATCAGGGAGATGAGTAAAGTCCACATTCCAGGTGTCTTACCTCCCTGAATGAGTGCAGGAGAGAATTACTCAATTGATTTAGCCGTTGTTTTCTTTGTACAACGTTAGTTCCTTTCTCTATTGCATTAGGTTGATGTGAAAGATTGAGAAAACAAATGCTGTGGCACAGGAGGTGTATTCCATCAGTATTAGCATCCTTCTTCTAAGAAGTATTCTGGTGTGCTTGAAAGTGAATGGAAAGCAGCTTCCCCAAGACAAGGTTCTAGGGTGCACTAACCCCCCCCCCGTCTCTCTCTCTCTCTCCCTCCCACCTTCTCCCCTTCCCTTGTCTCTTACAAACATACACACTGTGCCCCACATTTCTCATTATCTATCTATGAAGTCAAACATTCCATGTTGGTGGTCTGGCTTCTTAGATGATGGAATAAGATTCCAGAACTGATTAATAATAGTCATTTCTCCTGGGAGTTAAAGTTCAGGGCCCCATATAAGTCAGGAACCCTACACTAGTTGTATGGTCAATGACACAGAAGTGTGTCACTTCTGAACAAAAGTAGAGCTGGTTGGTGCCTTGTCACAGGTCCCTTGGCCACACCCCGAAGAAAGACTTGAGTCAGCAGCAGACCACTTCCATAGTGAGGATCTGCATTCTGAACAGAGCTTTCTTGCTCCCAGTTTACATTGGCCATGTAGTGCGGGTGGAAATAATTCTTTGCAGCTTTGAATAATGGAGATTTGAGGGCTTGTCTGGACATCATGCCTGATCCAGATGACACCATGCCTTTAGGGAATGTCACTGAAATTCAGTTGGTCCTGGGGATGGGGCTAGCAATCTCAACCTTCATCATTTAATGTCAGGACAGGATAGGGTTCAAAGACAGAGAAAGCAGTGATTAGTCTAAGCATGACACATACAATGAATTTATTTTTACTGTAGGTTAATAATGAGAACATGTTAAAGTTGTAATATTTTCACACATGCATATCACGTACCTTGGTCATATTCCCCCTCCTTGCTACCTTCCATCACCCTCCCACTCTGGTCTTCCTTTTCTTTTCCAATAGTTCCCTCATGTCATATTCACCCCCTAGATTCCATATATGACAAAAAACATGCAAAATACTTATCTGAGTCTAGTCTACTTTATTTCACTCAACACCATGGTCTCCAGTTCTATCCATCGATATCCAAATGCCCATGCCAATGACATGATTTCATTCTTCTTTATTATGGCTGAATAATGCTCTATGATGCATCTATGCCACATTGTTTTACTCATTCGTCTGTTGATGATCCCTTAGGTAGATCCAAAGCTTGGCTGTTGCGAATGGTGTGGTCCTAAGCTGGGATCTGCCTGTATTTCTAGTGCACAGTATTGGATATAGAGCTATACGTATGCACCAACTCTCGGTTTTTTGAAGCATCTTCTGATTGATTAGATAAAAGGAATTTCAAGGACAGACGTTCTAAAGGAGAACACAAGTGACTGTCTCAAATGTCTTAGGAGAGGTCTTTCTCAGCACTATCTGTGCAGTGAGAAACAGGGCTATCTATGTAAGAGAAACCATTAAGAAGCACAGGTTTTTTTTAAAAAGTGATCCTTGGAATGAGTAAGAAAATAGTCTATTAGCTTAATTCTATTGTTGTATCCAAAACAAAGCCTTTGTCCAGTGATCCTCAAACTCTCATTGCCTGGAGAGGTTGCTGAAATGGATTGCTGGGTCCCACATCCAGAGTTTCCAGTTTGGAAATCTGGAGTAGGGCCCCTAAACTGGTGTTCCCAGTAGGTATCAAGGTGATGCCCATGCTGTTGCTCCATAGGCCATCCTGTGAGAAGCACCACCTGTATCCCAGCAGGTGCACGAAATACATTTTCCTTAAAAGGAGTAAAAGTAGCCTTTAATCCCAGCACTCAGGAGGCAGAGCCAGGCAGATCTCTGTGAGTTTGAGGCCAGCCTGGTCAACAGAGCGAGATCTGACAGGCACCAAAATTACACAGAGAAACCCTGTCTTGAAAAACACCAAAGGGAAAAAAAAAGAGTAAAAGTAACCGAAGGAGGCATGCATTCTGCTCATTGAGGATGTGGCCCTTGCTCATGTGGAAGTGAGGAATTCCTTTTCTTCTCTGAACACAGGCACCCTCTCAGATGACACTTAGGCAAACTGGCCAACCCTATGCTTCCTGCTCAGGAACTACTGCCACAGAGAAAAAACGACATCCCACAGCATCCATCTACGTTATTGGAAGATATGTCTCAGTGGCATGTTTGATGCCTGATGAGGATGAACGAGTAACTTGCTGAAGCTTATGAAATTTTAGGCATGAAAACTGAGAGCATGTAGGGGAAGAAGAGGTATTTCCTTTCATCCATGGACCACATGATACCATCAATGAAATCCCCAGAACTGGAGTGCATCATAAAACATGTTGTTGTGAAGTTCAGGAAGGCTGGACTGTGGGTATCCAGACCTCTGTATAAGCAGATTGAGTCTACATTCCAGAAGGATGAAAATGCCATGGAGGTTTCTCTCCCAGTTCAGCAAGGGAAGGAACCACAGAATCTGCGAAAACATTTAGGAGGCTTTCATGACCATTACAGGCCTGCAGGTTCTGTCATTTGTGGTCTGGGCACCCAAAAGAAAAGGTCACCTAGGTTTTCACAGTCGTTAAAAGCCATTTAGAAACAGGAAATGAGCTACCTATTAAAAATCAGAGAATGCTGTCAAAATAATTTAAAAATCACAAAGTTAATTCTGAGTTTCACAAGACACAGTTAGTGTGCAGTGGTCTAACATAATTTCACAGCCTCTGTGAAAAACAAAGAAATATGTGAACCTGTGAGTCTGCCAGTTATGCCACTTTTTATGGGGACAGCAGTGGTGAACCAGGTAAAGGAACTCGATATTTCTGGATGGAAATTAATTCTCTTCATAGATAGAGGATAGTGTTGCATCTTCTTTAGTGATTTTCATTCTTGTGTCACCTCTGAGTTTCCTGAGGTTATGGAACAGATTGTGTAAATTGGACTTGCATAGAAAGAGACTCTGAGAAAGACTTTTATGTGGATAACAGCTTATTCTGGAGAGCAGTCCAAATCTTCACAGGACAGTCTCCCTCTGTCCCTTAAAGAAGGAGAATAACCAACTGGCATATTGTTACTTGACATAACAATCCATTGTGGCAATAACCAACCAAGGATGAGACCTTCTATAAGACTGTGTCTTGTGGATGAAGGGACAGCCAAGAAAGACGAGGTAAAGTCAACTAAGGAGTATAGAGCTTAAATGGAAGGATCCCCAGGCCTTGGCGGCCTTTCCAGAGAGTGAACTCCCAGCTCCTTTAAGTACAACAGTGAGTTTCACAAAGTTGAATGGCTTACTCAAGAAAAATAACTGAGAACCAAAATCAGTTCTATGGGTTCCTAGTATGATTAATTAGCACTCTACAAGGGAACACAAAAAGTCTTGTTGCCAAATGTATTTTTATGTTCAAGGCTACATCCTTCATCAAAAAATACTCAAGTAGTATTTTATAATCATTAACAGAATAGACAAATATACTAGTGGATTCATTATAGAATTATTATTATATTGAAATTCTCTTCTGATTTTAAAATGAATGTAATTATGTAGGCTCCTGAATCCACTGGGGAACCTAAATATTGTGGCTACTAAGCCTGATAGGTGACATTGCCTTAGCCTGCTTGCCTGGAAACTTAAAGAAGAAAGAGAGGAAGCAAGCAAGCAACCAAAGTCTCAGGCTGGCTTGAGAGCCAGGTCTGTCCACAAGACACCAAGATACAGGAAGCAGAAGCTAATACATGAATTAGCCCAGCTGTATCAGCCCAGTAAGAGTAGAATACCCCAGCCAAGGCGGTGATGATACCACAGGAAGGCAGAACTGAATGACTAGAATTAGATGCCACTGAGATTTAGTGCAGTTTGTTAAACTGCAATAGCTAGTGAGCATATAAAATGCAAGCATTAGAGAGCTGGGGTAGTTTGCATGGTGCGATGTAAAACCACTGGGAAGTCATAAGCATGGAAACACAGGCTGAGTCTCATTCGACAAAGATCCTTCTGCCATGGAGCAGGGATTGGAAGAACCTATAGTGGAGGACAGGAATCCAGTTGTGAAAGTTTGCAATCGTCAGAGAAAAGGAAAGATAGTGGTCATAAGGCCTGGGCATTGAAAAGAAGCAAAGATGGAAAGAGAGGGTTGGGGGTCAGGCTATTTTTAAACTCTAGACTGGGTCCTATGAGCAATGTGAGAGACTAACCTGCTTCACCTTTCTTTGGAGGGGAGGAAACAGACTGCTTCTGGAGATAGGATGAGGGCTTGGGTTAACTGGCAAATTTTCTGATCACACCTAGAAAATCTTGAGTGTTCCTAAACCCACTAACAGCAGATTCAATTCTGAAGTCTGTTTGTGGGAATCTAGAATTACGGCAGAGCAGATGGCTGTAAGACTGTGATGTGGCCACATTTTGTGGGTTACATTTTAACAGGACAATGGTTGGGCTTTGGAAGCTCATCTGCTTTATGTTCCCCTGAAAATTCCTCACCCATCTCTCTGCTTCCTTTCCATTTTGGTAATTCGCAACACTTTTCTTTTCTACCCAAGAAAATCTGCTTGTAGAAAGTGGCAGATCTTGAAGGAAGGGATTGCTTGGTTCCCCTCAGTTTAACCAAAGAAATGTTCCTACACAACCACACCCTGATTGCATCTGCCGCAACATGCAATTAGAACATCTCGTTTCTGTACAAGACTCAAAGGAACACTTCACAAATGGATTTTAATTCATTTCCTACAGGCTGCTGGGCTGGCGGTTGTTAGTGGTTTTCTTGTTCTGAGGAGTGAATGGAGGTGTAGTAGGCAGAAATATCCCCCTGCACACATCTGAGGCAGAGTGGAGGACATTCAGACCAGACCTGCCACTGTCTGGTTGTTAGGTGTCTCCATAAGTCAAGCCAATATGGTGGAAATATGCTATCCTCACTTGAAACCCACACACTTTCTGCTGCAGGCCGCAGGAATATATCATAAGAACTCAGCTGGTTATGGCGAAGTCACTACCTGGAGGGATCAGGGAATTCCTCCAGAGGAAGCCAAATTCCAAGGAGTTTTTGGTGTTACTTGGCTTGTTATATATCAGCTGTCTTCTGTTATGAAAATCATGTGTGCCTTCATAGTTTTCCCAATTGACTTTTCCCTTAGAAGGGCTAACAAGTATGGACTGATCACTCTTCTGGACATACACATTCCAGGAATTTGGAGAACAGCCTCAGGAAAGGCTTTCTCTGGAATCAGATTATCTCCCTTAGCCACTTTCAAGGACTAACAGGAGACACCGCCCAGGTGGGCACCCAACTTTCAATGACTAACAGTGATAGCAGCCAACATGCAAGTCTCCTGACTTAAGGTAAATTCCACAAAGAGACACTGCCTAGGTGAGGTGGACGTTAAGTAATAGCTTTACACAATTTAGCTGGGACCCTCTCCCTTTTTATACCGGGACTTCCAGGGCATGGGACAGAGAAGAGAAAAGAGAATGGAAGAACTAGATGGGTAAGAACTTGAGAGGAACAAACTGAGATGGGGAAGAACTAGATTGAAGGGCTAGAAGAGAGTACTAGAGGAACGAGATGGAAGATGAGGAAGAGTCAGATGGGAAAGTCCTAGCTGGGTAAGAACAAGGTGAAAAGGACCTCGACGAGGCAGAATTAAGACAAGAGAATTAAGTTAGAATTTAAGAGGGAGCAGTAGATAAATAGAGAGAAATCAGGCAAGAAAGGAGCTAGACATGAGAACAGAACTGAAGCTGTGTATATAGGATGTTATGCCAGAGGAATTAAAGCAAGTGGACTATAGAGCTTGGTGTGCTTAGATTCTATTTCCTGAAATTAGTCCTCGCCATTAGTAGTTCTCTCTCCTGAGCCCCTGGGATGTATAATATTAAGGCTGGTCCCTCTATTATTATACAAGAACTTTCCAGTAGTTTAGAAACAGATTCATTTTCCCCACCTGATAGTTCCCAATTTCTTTCTGCATCAGCATTTCTACAAGCTATTGCAAAGTCAAATGAGGATGCGTTTCATTTGTACCAATATGACCCAGACCAAACGCATCTTTTTTGTCTCCCCATAAAAGTTCCACTGTATTGAACATTTTTCATAGACTGATAAGAGGAAAACAATGCCTTGTTTAGAAAGTGTACTCGAGGCAAATCTAAGTGTGACTGAGGCAGAGAAATGAAGGTCTCACCATGAGGAGTCTCTCACAGGGAGTGTAATGTGATGGTATTTCTAGTTTCTTTCCATTTGTATTTAGGCACATTTTACACTTGGTCTTTATATTCAAAATTATTTATATTTCACTCTCATGTTAAATTTAGATTGAGATTATTTGAGTGGTATTTACATTTGTCTGTTGATACATATGGGAATAGATATATTCATTTTGGGGGGGAGGTAGGACTTGAAAAATCGGCCAAGTCATTTATTCCATTTTTTCCCCTCTGCAAACTGTTTTAGTCTCTGAAACTTTCATGAGTATTGGCATCGTTCAGCTCTCCACTGTGCTTTGTTCCTTATTAAGAAACTCAGCCCTTAATTAGCTTACTGTCCCTTCACTTGAAACGTGTTCCATTTGATAGCTCTTGGTTGCTTCTGCAACGGTTGGCACAGCCTTGTGTGGGCTTCCATCACACAAAAGCCAGATGGATTTTTTTAAAACAGATAAATTTAGGCTTGAGTAGCGAACTGTGAGGAGGAAAAAAAAAGTAAAAAGAAAAGAATCATAAAAAAATCCACAAAACAAAACAATAACAACAACAAAAATCTTCATACTGATAAAGCTATTGAGAATTCAGATTCTCAAATTAGAGGGAAAACCAAGTTTTTTGGTTTTTTGTTTTTTCCGTTCCTTCCTTCTCCTTCTACTTTTTAATTTGTTTTAGGCTCAAGAATTGAAAAGTTCTGTTTCCAATTAACAAGGGATCACATTTGGGTCTGGGGTGGGGCAGGGGGGAGTGTGATGCCTTGTGATATAAACACAAGACAGAAGGCTACGATAGCCCCTTGATAACCAGCGCTGTGTTCATTTGTAGAACACAGAAAAAAAAATTTGCATGTCGACTGTGGATCCCTTGGAACAAAGAGCTCAGAAATACAAACTCTACAGTTCTGTTCAAAGTGTCTACCTTATTAGGGAGTCTCAACATCCCATGGGTATAAAAATGAAGCTATTTAAAAACATATCCAATAGCAGCCTCTTCCATCAGACTATATGGATTGGCTTTCTGCTGGGATATTACTCCATCCACAGCAGCTTGGCCAGCTCCTCCACCTTTTCTGTCACATTCAGTGTTAGAACGGTTCATTTGTCATTTCAAACTCAGTTCCAGGGCTACAGAGATGGTTTAGTTGTTAAGAAATCACACTTACTGCTCTTACAGAGAACCAAGGTTTGGTTCCCAGCACCCATGTGGTGGCTCACAACCATCTATATCGCCAGTTCCAGGGGACCTGATACCCTTTTCTGACCTCTCCATGGTCCTGCATTTACATGGTGTGTACAAACTCTCACAGGTATACACATATGCACAAGACTGTGGTGACTTGAGAGTTGGCAACCTATTCTTTGTATATCTTGCTCTGTGAATGACTTACTTTAACTTCAGAACCCCCCTGGCTGCTGCTCCAGCCTATCATATCATGGTCAGAGAGAACAGGGCAGGATTATAATTTTGGGAGTTGTCTCGGTTGAGTTCTCCTTCAGCCTGACCCTTCCTGTTATGGGTGTTCTCATGTCATTTGTCAACCTTAATGTAGATGGTGTGTGTGTGTGTGTGTGTGTGTGTGTGTGTGTGTGTGTGGTAAGAGACCTTCAGCTTCATCTTAACCCCTCTTTCACTGGATTCTCCCACCTTTACTCCAGAGATCAAATGTATCTTGGGCCTTGAGCATGGTAAACATCTCTATGTTTAGCTTTTCCCTGCTTGGCCCAATGGAAACCCTAAATGGTTCCATAATTCCTATCCTTCTACCGACTTCCACATTGCTTCACACAAAGCTATTGAAACTACTGGGGGTCTCTTATGTATTTTTCAATCACAAAGACTTGAGGTGGAATGAGGCTACCCAGTCTCATTTCTAGTTACACTGCATGATGAGCCCTGAGTCACAAAACAGAACAAGTGTCTTCAGATATCTCTTACCTCTAAAAGAACATTATTCTTTAAATCCAAATACACTCCTCCCCAACGATTCCTGGTGATGCCAAAGTAGCCAATATAGTCCCTATCTCTTCTCACCTTTTCAGGCAACAGGAAATCAAAACAACAGATGCCAAACTATTTATTTCCTGGTATGATCTCTCAACTTCCCACTCCCAAGACTGTGTCTAGAATGACCTTGAAGCATGCAGTTGAACACGTATCCAACATCCATTTTTCCTGGAGTCACTCTCAGAGTTTATTCATGATCCTCTTGGTGACCACCTTTCCTGGTTTTAGGGAATAAGATGCACCATCCACAATGATAGACATGAGAGAAAGGACTGTTTTCACCAACAATGACTCTAGTTACTACCTGCCCATCCCCAGCAGTTCTCTATGTAAGTTAACAGGGACTGTTGAGAGACAGAGCCCTATGTGAGCACTGTGGGGTCACCTATGGACTTTAGTCTTGCTTCTGGGACAAGAAGGAACACCTTACTATAAATCCTATTACATTGGTGTCATCCCTGTAATTCATTCTCTTCATTCAACTCATCAGATTTGTGCTGGTGTTCTTCACCCAGCTTTATGCTGATTCAGAGGGAGAGCTTTCACTTTCCCAGGCTTTAGACTCAGTTTCTGACCCTGGCCAGTCACCGGAATATGAGTCATTCATGTTCCAAGCAGGATAGGATGGTATAAGTGGAGAGATAGCCACAGTGTAGTTCTGAGCCATGAGTCTGTGGCTGACTTCCTGTGATAATTTATATGCTATCGTAGACATTTACCTCTTTATTTTAGAATAAAGGTTCAGACTAGATTCAAGATCAGTATGGTCACCTAAATATGACTTGCAAGTGACAGCATGGTTGACATCCAGTGTGAATGAGAGAAATTTCATAATGTGCTCCCATAAAGTGCTGCAGGCAATTTATTAGGTGCTAAAGAGGGAGAATCAGGTTTTTTTTTTTTCTAGCACAAATCCCTTAATAAGTTATCTAGTCTCAAGGGGTCAGCCCAAAACACATATACATGTGACCAATACTAAATGGGCTTAGCAGACTGTATTTATATCCACATATATGTAATCATAAAAGAAGAAGAGGTCATGCAGTTGAGAGGGACAGAGGATGAACCACACTGGGGGAGTTGGAAGATGAAGAGGGTCCTGTAAAAATAATGTAATTTTTTCCCTCATGTATGAAATTCTCAAAAAATAATTTTAACATTAGAAAAAATATACACTATGTTTAAAAATAAATAAATTCTTCATATTGATTTACCATGTATTTGTTCTACTTTTTTATTAAGTTGTTATTGCAATTAGAAAATGAATTATAATTTTAAGATACACAGAAAGCCCTAATTTGGACTATTTTAATAAACAGCATCCTAATTTGATGTTTCAAATGTTACTTTTGAAATGGAAGAATATACCTGTCTGATTTTCAGCTTTATATCTATATAAAACATGCTTTCCCTCTGTCTGTCTGTCTGTCTGTCTGTCTGTCTCTGTCTCTGTCTCTGTCTCTCTCTCTCTGTGTGTCTCTCTCTCTCTGTGTGTGTGTGTGTGTATCATTTGTATCAGAATCCATTTTTTCTTTTCAAATTGATTATTAACAGCTAGATCTTTGGTCACTCCCAACTATAGACCTGAGGGTATCTCATCTCCCTAAAAAATATGGGGGTCCAAGGCTACAAAACTGAAGACTAAATCCCAACAGGTTGTTCTTCCACCTTAAGGTTTTTGTTTGCTTTCACATGGCTACTTTTGTAGATACTGAGTCTGAATCCAGTAAGCATCTTCATGTTCATTTTTATCTGTTTCTCCAAATGTCAATTTCCTATTTGACTCCTGATCAAATAGTGTAGCCATCCCTTAGTGCATTTAACAATAGTTATGGGTGTTTATAAAGTTTAAAAAGTGGAGATGTTTCTATTTACTCAATGCTTTGCAAAGTCAACACTGGAAAAACTAATGTTCTTAGAGATCAATAGTCTCTCTTAGTGAGCTGGACACTGGTCCCTTGAGAGAACCTGTGCCACAAAGAGATTCATAGTCAAAATGTCATCTTGGAGATTACAGAACTAGTTTAACTATATTTAACTCAGTTTTTCTCAAACAATTGACTACAGAACCAACTGTTTTCCCATGTACCACTAATTAATACCCTAGAGAAACAATGTTCCTTCAAACACAGTTTACAAATTATTGCCTTGGAGTGGGGGAGGTGTCAACACACTTTTTCTGTAGAGGACCAGATGAGGAAACTTAGTATTTGTGGATTTCAACAACTGTCTTCACTATTCAACTCTCTTTCAGGGTAAAAGGAACTATAACTGTATCTGAGCAAACAAATGTAACCATGTTCCAGTAAGACTGGTTTTGGAAATAGGCCATGGTATAGATTTGGTCTATGGTCTGTGGTTGGCTGACCCTTGGTCCTCCATTAAGCAAATGAGATTTGTTCTGACAAGGGAAGGTATAATCTCACAGAGTGAAATAGTAGCTTAGCTGTTTCCTGAGTAATTACTGGAATTGGCTGAAGTTTGGAGATGAAGCCACTGCTGCAAAAAGCCGTCCCTTAATCATCTTGAGAAGTGGAGCGGGCAAAGTGACTCATTCCACACTGCTGCTTCTACCACATATTTATCTAGCAAAGCAATCTGCCCACCTCATGGTCTATTGATAACTATCAGTCAGTTTCACTGTCATAAAAGATGGACAACCACTAGGAGACGGGGCAGCCACTCAAGGTCAGATCAACTCTTTTATCTGAAGTGAACAATCTAGTTTTCAAGCTCACAGAAAGAAAATGGTATAAACATAATCAGAGGCACACAGACGTTCCTGCCATTTTCCAAGTGGCTTACCATAATTAAATATTATATTAGCTACTTATTGCTGCATAACAAATTCTGCAAACCTGGTATCTTAAAGCAGTCCATGTTTACACTCTCACAGTTAGTGTGGTTAGAAATCTAGGGGGCTGAGCTTGGTCTTTGGCTTAGGTTCAGCCATGACAATGTAACTGGCCTATGAGGTTCACCTGGGAGGACCCTGCTTCAAGCTCACTATTATGATAGGTTCAGCTCCTCTGAGTGTCTGCGTTTTTGTTTTGTTTTTCCATTAGAGACTCTCAGAAGAACTGTTCACAACTAAGTAGTCATTTTCCTGCAAGAGGGAGGTCTAGAGAAAGGAGACAGGGTGGTGTGTAAAACAGAAGTAGTTTTTGTATAACAACTTTTCAAGTGACGTAGTGCTATGGATATCATTCTGTATAAATAAAATACTGATTGGCCAGTGGCCAGGCAGGAAGTATAGGCGGAACAAGGAGAGAGGAGAATTCTGGGAAGTGGAAGGCTGAGTGGGAGAGACACTGCCAGCTGCCACCATGACAAGCAGCACATGAAGATGCTGGTAAGCCACAAGCCACGTGGCAAGGTATAGATTTATAGAAATGGATTAATTTAAGATATAAGAACAGTTAGCAAGAAGCCTGCCACAGCCATACAGTTTGTAAGCAATATAAGTCTCTATGTTCTCTTGGTTGGGTCTGAGCGGCTGTGGGACTGGTGGGTGACAAGAGATTTGTCCTGACTGTGGGCCAGGCAGGAAAACTCTAGCTACAACATAGCAATCAACTTTGAGTATAGGGGCATCTTAGAGGCTGTCTACTGGGTCCTAAGTCCTTTGTTGTGTTCTTGACATCTCTTTGTGGAATGAGATTCATAGTACTTACTTTGTAGCAGAAGTGATCACACCCACAGTGAAAGCTTTAGCCAAGTCTTGGGAGAGCTCTAGACAGAAAGAGCAGAAATCATATATGCTGCAACATGGTGGGATGGAAATGCGGTGTCAGGAAAGAGCTCTTGGGCATTTTTGTGAAGTAATATACCTTCATTTGAAAGGAGAGGAGCAGAGTAGAGCTTCCTAGCACAGGAAAGGTCATTAGATTCTTTATAGAAACTCTTTCTGACCCTTTGCAGAGCCATATCTATGGCTTCTCTTTCTTGTCTTCAATTCTCGGGGTTAAAGTCTCAAGTTCTTTAATCACCCACATATGTTTATCAGTCAGTACTCGGTAGATGTGGTATTTTATTACCAATGTAATTGGATGAAGTTCCATGGTGTGTGTGTGTGTGTGTGTGTGTGTGAGAGAGAGAGAGAGAGAGAGAGAGAGAGAGAGAGAGAGAGAGAGAG
>CABHPH010115935.1:17887-102636 GCA_902168325.1 Peromyscus nudipes
GAGAGAGAGAGAGAGAGAGAGAGAGAGAGAGAGAGAGAGAGAGAGAGAGAGAGAGAGAGGATAGATAGATAGATAGATAGATAGATAGATGTCAATAAATTAGTTCCATACTAGATACAATTACACAATATATCTCTTGCCCTTGAAGATCTTATATTCCAATTAAGGAAATAAGACGAACACACAGAAATAGTCACATTAAAATTCAAGATCTAAATACCAGTTGAAAGTAACAATGAAGAAATATCATAAGGCAGCCCATGATTAATTACCAGCTGAGTTCTATGGTCTCCACCGACTTCATCACTATTGAATTCAGGAGAGAAACTGATCATCTTGGTTGGGGAGCATATTGTGAAGCAAATGAGGAGGATTTGGAGAGGAGAGGCAGGTAGGGGCCTTCCAAGTGGATGGGATGGCAGGAGTACAAATAAGAAGGTAGGACAGGTGTTTGGGGGAACAATGAGTTAACCGACATGGAGGGTGGGTTTTTGGAGGCGAGGAGTGAGACAAGGTAAATGGTAAGTCAGACAGCCATGCACGAACAGGTTGAGTTTAATTATCTAACCTGTGCTCAGTCCCTGAGGCAGATGGCTTGCCAACAAGCTTGCATGAATTACCCTCTATTAGAATTTTTAAAAAGGGGTAAGTTCCAGGTTGATTCACTGAACATCTTGGGCTCACATTCCGTGCCTGGCTTTTAATAGTAAGTGAGGAAAATGGAAACAGTACCTGTGCTTTGTCTCCATAGCAGCAGCTCAGGAAAGCACTGACGGCATCCAGCTGAAAGATGCTGAACCCTACCCCCACGAGATGAGGAGGCAACCAGTACAAGAAACATGGCGGTGATTTCAGAAGCCAGCCGGGGTGGGAGAGGCCAGTCCCCTGGCACCTGGGGCTGGGGGGTGTGGGCACCTAGTTGGAACTGCAAGGAGGATTTACATATCAAAGCATCAAGGGCAAAGAGGAGACACTGAGCTCATCTTCTTCATGTTTTACTGGCTCAGAGCCAGAGGTGAAGTAGAAGCTGAGAGGGTTCCTTTAGAAAATCAGAAGAAACAATCCCATAATGCTCTAATTTCTCTAAGTTTTATCTGCTCCTCCATGTCATAGGGGCCACACTATTAAGTGATAATGTCTCCTGTGGCTCCTAAGAGCCAGGAAGTCCACCACTGTCAGTGCCACTGTCTTACTGTGGTCATTGGCTTCTTCCCAGCCTTTCCCCATCTTTGATTGACACACAGCACAGGGGTGGGTGGGGAAATGATGGTCTCTTACATTTAGGCCACTTGGAAGGCTTAGAAGGACCTCACTAATCTGCCTTTAGAATGTTGTATCCTTTCTTTACCCTTCCATCCCTTCTTCCCTCCTGCTATGGTTTGGCTATATCTGTGTCCCCCAAAGGTTCATTTGCTGGAGGTTTGGTTCCCAGTGTGGCCTGGTTGAGAGAAGGCTACCCTTTAAGATACAGGGGTGGCTTGGGAAAGAGGGCTGGGGGCTGGGAGGAGGGAGGAGAGAGGAGTGGGGGGTCTACGGATAGCATGAGGAGTGAGTAGAAAATTTCTTAGTAAAGAAAAAAAAAGATACAGGGCCTAGTGGAAGGAGATTAGGTCCCTAGGAGCATCACCTTCGGTAGAGCCAAATGCTGATATTCTGGAGTAGACCAGTTCTCGTGAGAGGGACTCATTATAAAGGGAGGCTAATCAAGTCGGTCTCTTCTGTATTCTGCACTTTACCTTTCTGCTTCTCTGTCATATTGTGAGCCAACCTGGGGAGGGACTCCACAGAGGCTAAACAGGTGGGATACCTAAATCTTGGATTTCAGCTCCCCAAATTGTGGGCTAAGTCATCTTTATAAAGGAACCAGCCTCTGTTGTTTTGTGATGGCAACATAAAATAGATTAATATATCTCTCTTTGGTAAACTACATTTGAATGCCTTCTCAGTGTGCTTCCTTTGTTATACTTTTCTAGTATTTTTAAGCTTTGGATATATGGATGTGAACAAAGCTGAAACTAAATTTCTGATTTCTGAGGGGTAAAATAATGGTGTACAGGTGTGTATTCTGAGAGCATGTTATTAAGGTCTCTCAGAGTGAAAGAGAGAAAGCTAGAGAGACAGAGATGGGAAAAAGATGAAATTATGTGCCAAATTTGCACAGTTTAGAAGCAAATTCCAGTTGCACATCTGGAGCTGCCTGGAGCAGCTGTGGCTATCTACCAGTGGCTCTTCAGAGCACTGGCTGATACAGAGCAGGCAGTCAGCAATAAGTGTCACCTTGATGTCATTGCCCAGGGCCTTCATTGTCTACCTGCCCTGGCCCCCCTACGTGCTGCAATGCCTAACTGATGGGAAGAGAGTACTAGGAAGACAACATCTTCTTCTAGTTATTGGTCTATGGGAGCATGATCACAATTTGTATTTAACCTATTGTGGCCAGTACCAATGTGCTGAGTATTTTGCAGACTGCAGAGGTAAGCATGGCTATCAGTGTCTTAGGGATTCCATTGTTGCGATAAAACACCATGACCAAAAAGCAAGTCAGGGAGGAAAGGGTTTATTTAGCTTACACTTCCATATCACTGTTCATCATCAAAGGAAGTAGGGGGCGGGGACAGGTACTCAGAGCAGGATTCTGAAGGCAGGAGCTGATACAGAGGCCACGGAGAGGCTGCTTACTGGCTTGTTCAACATGACTTGCTCAGCCTGCTTTATTCTAGAACTCTGGACCACCCACCTAGAGCTGGCACCCCCACAAAGTGCTGGGCTCTCCCCCATCAATCACTAATTAGGAAAATATTTTACAGGTTTGCCCACACCTGATCTTGTGGAGGCATTTTCATAATTGAGGTGTTTCCCTCCTTTTGGATGACTTTAGTTCAAGTTGACATAAAACTAGTCAGCACAGTGGGTGTAGACGATGGGCTTGAATCTTGATTCTAGGAGCAAATGGAAGAAAGCTCATAGTAAACAGCAAAAATGACAGAGCTTCTGATTTGGATTTTCTATCCTTGACCTCAGATTCCATCCAGAACTTTCCATAGAGTTGCCCCAGTGATCCCAGACACAGGAACAAAGTATTTTAAAGTGAGTGAATGTTGGGAAAGTGTCTGAAGGAGTTTAAGGAGTTAATTGGTCCCAGACGATCAGTACAGATGGGAAGGGGACCCAATCAGTGATAGCTGAGAACGGGCATTCTCCACCTTGCAATCAATAAGCCAGCCGAGTGGGTGGCTGGCCGGTGACGCGAGCACAGCATAGGCTCTGGCCAGCAGTTCTGGACTCCCGAATTAGCAATAAGAAGTGTCATCAAGTATATGAACTGGGAGGAATTCCACAGGAACGCAATCATTCCTCTCCAAATAGATGAGAGAGGATGTAACGAGGGGTCGGGAGTGAAGAGGCACAGGAAACCTTTGTGGTGTCATTTCTGTCCCAGAACAGGATGCCGGAAGGAGAGGGGTCAAAGCAACAGGAAGTCTAGGACAACAGTACACAGTGTTACTGGACAATGGGTTTTAATTGTTTCATTCTTTACGGCAAGTACCGTGTGACCCCTTAGCCTCTGGATCTCTATTGTGTTCCTTTTTTCCCCCTGAGTTTATTTTTAATTTTAAGTAGCAGATGAAGGGTTGAACAAACAGAAGTAGCACAGCAGTGGAGCTGTCACAGCGATTGCTAAAGAAAGGGATCCCGAGAAGCTACAAGAGCAATGAAAACTTTGTAGGTTTAACTCAAATTCCTGGGCACCTGGGTTATCAATCAGAACACTGGGTTTTTGGCTTTTGGCCCTGTTCTAACCCTCTGGGTCCCCATTCTTACTGAGTCATTATCCCAGGAGAGCATATGCGATAAACTCGTCCTGCTGCCCTGCTAGTATCCACAGAAGGGAAACTCTTCAGTATGCCAAAGGGAAGGAGTTGAAAGCCCGAATGTACTGCTTGCTCATTGATATCACAAAATAAGCTCTGATTTTATTCTCTTTTAAAGTCTAAGGGACCATTGATAGCATCATGTCATCAAATCTAAAATAGAAAGTGGAATGACATATCCCTTTAAAAATGGATTTCACTGGGGATGGAGGAGAGGGGAAACTGTGGTTGGTATGTACAATAAATGAAAAAAAATGTTATTTCAACAAAGTTTAAGCCTAAAAAGTGGATTTCCTACAGAAATCCTTTGTCTTTATCCATAGGGTGAAAGGAGCTTATATAAGGGTCATATGTGCCTAAACATGAGAATACAGATTTATATGGTACAGTTCACAAACATTCCCTCAGAGCAAGCAAAGTGCCCACCATCTCAAAGTGTTCTTTCGGGGTATCGCAGTAGTGTAGGACAAGTTCTTCTGCTTAGTTCACACAATCTGAGACTTCAAACAGCCTACATGGGGCTCAGGGGTTACCATCTGCCTTTGACCTCACTACTTGGATTTATATGGAAGCCAAATCTGGGGAAAAAACTTGAAAGTAACTCTCCATCTATTCTTGCCTGCCCTTCCATTCCCCCATCACTTTAGAGCTACAGTAAGATGGTGACAACAAGTTGCTGATGCTATCATGGCACAGATAGGCAAGCTCAAGTAGATGGCTGTGACCTTCACCATCCACTTGATCGTGGCATGGATAACCTTCACTATCGGCTTGACTGGTTTATAATCACCATTGAAACACATTTCTGAGTGTGTCTATAAGGGTTCTTTCAGAAATGTGTAACTGAGGGGAAAAATAATTCCACCCTGAAGGGATGGCACCATCCCAGGGAATTTGGGGTGCTGGACTGAGTCAAAAACATAAAGTGAGCTGAGCACCAGCATTCACCTCACTGGTGGCTCTCTGCTCCCTGAGTATAGACACAAGGGAAACATCCAGGCTCACACTCCATTGCCCTGCCTTCTCCACTCTGACGGACTGTATCCCTCAGACTGTAAGCCAAAATAAGTTTTCCTTCTTGAAGTTGTTTTTTGTTGAGCGTTTAGTCACAGCTATAAGAAAAGTAACTAATACAGGTGGTCTCCCACACATTCCCATAGGAAAGCAGGTTTTGTTACGCAACCGCAGAAATATGGCTTGGCTGTTTCCTAGAGTGTAAGAAACTTAAGAATACACAGGCTATCTTTAGAAAATGTAGTCATTATGCACCTATCTCTCAGGTAAAGTTGATGACAAAGATTGGAGGCAGGAAAACATCACTTGTTCATTACTTATTCATTCATCTATTTGCATACTTGAGCACTAGGGACTCTGCTAGACACCAGGAAGACAGCAGTCAATAAGATGGACACTTGTCAGCCCTCATGGACATGAACAATAAGCTAATAGAACCATTTCAAACTGTAGTTGATCCTGTGAAGGTAACCATCAAAGGAACTAGATCAGGGAAATAATTTTTTAGCTGACTAGACAAGGTCTGTTTAAAGACGTGACATTTAATGTAAAAAGGATGAGAATTTTATAAAAAAAAAATAAGGTAGGAAGTGAGATAATATTGCATGGGAAACAAAACACACATGGAGAGCATCAAAGAAGAAAAGAACCGGTGTTTCAGGAATAGAACAGAAGCAGCTCAGAGGGTTTTGAGTGCTGTGGCCTTGGGGGGGGGAATGGAAAAAGACAGTGTTGGTATCCATATCAGATATGGCCCTAGAAGCCAGAATGCACATGTTGGGCTTTATTCTTAATATGACATACATGAAATGACTGAAGAGTTGTGATTAGGGCTGATGAAATGGATGAAGGGGAGTGGCATGATACAAACAGCATCCCTTCATATGTGCTTTTTTTTTTTTTTTTTTTTTTTTTTTTTTTGGTTGAGCTTGGGATGGAAACCAGCTGGGAGCTGTTAGGTGATGTAGGCAAAGGAGATGGTGACTTGGACTAGAGCTTGGCATAGACGTGCAGGAAAGTGATAGAGCTGATTAAAGGCCAGGTGCTGGATCAAGTAGTGCCAGGTGGTTTTATTGTCATCTCTTCATATTTTGCACTGAGATCATTTTTACATAATGCTACATGGCAAAAATTCGTGGCCAATGGCAATTAAGGATTAAAATGTTAAAATAAAAACAATAAGATTCTCCACCAGCTTATTTTAAAGTATTTCTCTACAGTCCATTAAGATTTATTTCTGTAGGCACATCATTTCTGGAGAAGAACAACCAAGTTTGGGGGAGGTGCTTTTTTTTTTTTTTTTTTTTTAGTCAAAATGGCCAACAGACCATGCAAAAACATCAAGGTTCAAGTCATTCCAATGTGGAGACAATCTGGAATCCTGGGATGGACGTCTTCCCATGTGCTTCTAGTTTTAATTACAAATTGATTTACAAATGGCATTGCTTGGTATGGTAGTTTAAAAGAATCATGACTTTAAAACATCTGCCAAATTTTAAGTGGTATTTTTCATCAACATACAAAGGAGACAAGCTATGATCGTGAAAATGTCCAACTTATGCCTCCCGGTGAAGACAAAGGTCTTCTATGGACAGCTGTTGACCCACAGTTGACCTTGGGTCCTGGGCTGTATGCTTTTCTTAACCGTGTTCGTTATGGAATATAACTTCACTGAGTCTCATAAATAAGCTGTTTGGAACACATTATTACAAAATGTTGTCACGGGTCCCTAATTACGCTGATAATGCTGCTGTCAACAGTGGAAACTTTTGGAGCTAACTCTGATACTGTCTACTTTTCCTAGAAAGAAAAGATACAGAGGTACCTGTGAAAGTCAGAGAAGGGTATCCAATCCCTTAGAGATGGAGATGAAGTTACAGGCAGGTGTGAGCTTCCTAAGATGGTGCTGGGAACTGGACTCAGGTCCGTTGGAAGAGCAGCAAGTACTCTCAAGCTCTGAGTCATTCTCCAGCCCCAGAAAAGGGATCTTTGATGAAAGTCATGGCATGGAACACATTACAAATTACACTTGTAAAATAGAAATTTGAAGAATAAAGAGTATCCTGTGGTGCACAATTTCATTTAAAAATTTTATTACATTTTACTTAGTGTGCATGTGTGAAAGAGACCAACTTGCAGGCCATCCGTGTGGGTCCTGAGGATCAAATTCAGGTCATCAAACTTGGTGGATGGTGCCTTTACCCACTAAGCTATCTTGAAAGCTCCTGTTTCATGTTTTCAAACATGTTTGATGATGTTCTTTGTTTACTTTGTTGAGCTATCTAAGTCAAACTGTAAAGATAATACATTGCAACTTCATGGCTTCATGTTTTATGTATACTTTTTCAGTATTATCATATATTACTACTTAATGGCATGATTCTTTTCTCTTTTCCCATATAATCATCTTGGAATTAGAACAAACTTGAAGTTATACAGACCCATTTCTAAGGGCCATTTCAATCTCATCTCATCTCATCATCTCATAGTGACTGGTTGGTTCCTCCTCACCCACACAATGTAATCACTTTCGTAACTGTCATTCTTATTGGGAAGTTTTGGCTTCAGGATTCCTCATGGAATACTCACCTGGGCTTGACTTTAGTGAAGTGCCCACCCTCTGATCTAATCACCTGGAGCAAGAGTGTACAAGAGAACTAATGCTCTAGGATGCATAAGGAATCCTCCAAGGCAGCACTGTTGTGCAGGGGCTATCTATGTGCACAAGTACTTGCAAGGGTTGATGACCCATGCTGTGTGCTCTAAGAACAGTTTATTAGCAACCAACAAAAGTATCTATTATTCATGACCGCTGACAATATATGCTCATTGGCATATACCCTAAAAATAGTACAAAGAAGCTCTGGGAATATCAAGGATACATTGTTGGTAATAACAAATTAAATATTGATGGACTAGGGATATAGTTCACTTGGTAGAGCACTTGTTTAGTATACATGGATGCAAGTTCAATTCCCAGAATGGATCAATCAATCAATCAGTCACAAAAATTAAACATTTATATAGCCGTCTAACCCATACATTTACCAATAATTCAGATCAAAATGATGTCTAGTTATTAAATGTTCGTTAATCTTCAAAGAATCAGTCAGTGTGTGTGATCCTGAGACCCATGGAGGTCCTTGGAAAGATCATTTTTATTCGACCCAGGGTCTGTTTAGCTTTTAAAGCCAGGTTGCAATGGATTGCTTCTACTTCATATGATTCTTAACTTGAAACCTGAGAAACAGAATGAGGCAGACTTGAAAGAGGAGTTGGGAGACAAGAAAAGAAAAACACCAGAGGGAAATACATGGCTTCATGGAATGTTGCCCTGTGTGCTTCATACGTGCGGATTTCCTTTTTCCTTACAAAACCACACTCAGGTTGTCTCCAATCAATAGCAAAAGACACCCTGTGCTCAGCCATACCAACAATAAACAGTAGAAACATTTCAAATTCAGCATTTAAAAAGTGTCCTTTCTATCATAGTACATCCTTCCTCGAGTGCAGAAACAAATTAATACTTAAAGCGAGGCAGAGCTTCTACCTAGTAGAAACACTTGGTTCACGGAGAAATAAAGTTGGGATTTTCACTACCCTGATGGGTTGAGATTCTGAAGTGTGACTCAGAACTCGAACCTTTTCGCAGGGATTGTTTTCACTTGGATTTTCTGAAAGCTGGAGGTGTTCAAGTTAGCGATGAATGCTTCAGCACTTCCTCGGCCATGCATAAACATCTCCATGCAAACTAAAAAGGAGTGCTCTGTTGATCACAGCTGCAGTCAAGCCAAGGAAGCTGTTTCTACCACCAAGGATGAAATTTGTAAAATTCCCTCTCAAAACACAAAATAAAACAACCCTCATATTTGATTGCTCTTGTTTAGATTACCTGCTCAGATGGAGCATTTCTAGTGGTTTCCTTTGAAGTCTCTGGAAAGCCTGGCACACTGAAGAGAGCATCCAGTTCAAAAGTTTAAGTGTGAACATTACTTTAAACCACACAGCCAAACAAACGAACACCCCAGAATTAAAGCAACATTGTGCGTCTTTTCCTCCTGTTTATGCAATATACCTTTGCTAGAACAGGCAGATATAAAAATAAAATAGGAACCAAAAAAATTACGATTGCATATTTATAAAGGCCAATGCACAACTTTTAAGAACCCTGTGCCTTTTGGAAAAATCTGAATATTTTATTTTTCACAGCTCCTACATAGTAGGGGGTCCTGCCCAGAGAGAGACAACATTGGAGGTGTGATGAATGTTTCCAAATAAAAATGTACTTTCAATCCTTCCCCCCCCCCCATTTGCCCCTAAATTTGTATGTATTCCTTCCAGGAAAGTTAGCTCCTCTGCATTGATAATCTCTGGCAGCGAAAGCTATTCAACCTAGTTAGCAAGCCTGAGATTCTCTCCTCAACCCTGTGAAGTTGGAAAGCAGATGCTGGTAAATGCATTCGATCACGAAGAAAACTGAGGCTCCCCAGCACTGGCTTTCCTGACATGGTCCAGGAAGTCAGCAGTAAAACCAGAACGTCTTTGCAGCCTGGTTCTTTCCACCATATTCCTGCCACGGTGGCATATTGTGCAGCCAGCCACAGCAGGAGTACATGTGGAGCGGGGGCTTGAGGAATGAAAACAGTAGGTAGGCTGCTACTCAGGGAGCAGGGTAAATTCCGGGCCCTTTTGGAGAACAAAATGTCCTCATCGTTTTTTGTCACACTAGGAGAGTGTAACGATTGTTCCTCAAAGATAGCTAGCTACATACTTCCCTGTTGTGCTTCTGGAATAGTCGATCTAGAGCAGCGGTTCTCGAGGGTCGCAGATCAGATATCCTGCATGTCAGATATTTACATTGCGATTCACAACCTTAGCAAAATTACAGTTACAAAGTAGCAATGAAATAATTTTATAGTTGGGGGTCACCACAACATGAGGGACTGTATTTAAGGGGTTGCAGTGTTAGGAAGGTTGAAAAGGGCTGAGAGTCTACCTGTGTAATTCTGAGACCAGCTATCTATACAAATTAAGTAGATTAATACAGTCACTCACTGATTTGCCCTGGTGCTAGAGAGTGAACCCGGGGCTCTGGTGCAGCCAAGAGTGTGTTCTACAGCTGAGCTCACCCTCCGTTAAGACCTAGAGTGCCCTAGGGTATGGTTGGTGCAGCGCAAAAGTTCCAAGTGCATTTTTGTCAGGGTTTCAAACACAAGCTGAGTAGGCACTCACCATCTGAGATGGCGTCTCAGATTCTGGGATTTGTCTTCCTGAGTTCCGCACAGCTACACATACAAATGAGCTGGGTCTGTTCTCCAGGAGCCACCCCCATCTGGACTTAGTCGTAACTGAAGAAAAGTTAACATGCAGTTGGAGCTTCCCCTGCTGGGAGGGTTTATAATAAAGAACTGTCCCCACGCAGATTTGATTTCTGGTGGTCAGGGCTTCCCAGTTGCCTTTAATGTCATAATGAATCCTGAAGTTCAGATGGGTGTCGCCCAGAGTTATCTCTGCTCTGTTGCTCCAATTGTAGGGACACCCTATCTAATCTTCCCTTCTAGGACTCAAGTCTTTCCTTGAACCCTGGCCTATGTGGCTCAGGCCAGGACACCTTTCTTTTCTTGCCTTCCCTCCTTTCCTGAATTGCTAGAATTTTTCTAAATGCCATTGTCTCAAAAATCACTCGGACTCCTAGTTGTCTGTCTGTCTCTTGCCCTCTGGATTTTTCGTCTCCCAAACTCAATGGGCTGCTTTAGTGAGCCACCCTGGAGCTTCGACACCATTGCATGCACTTCCCAGTTGCTACCACCAGGGGCAGCTTCTGCATCCACTCTGGTGCAGAGTCCCCATGCCACCAGGCTCTAAGAAAATATCCGTCTCTCTCAGTAACTCTTTATTGAGAGGATCCAGTCTGTCTTAACGAATACAACCACCAGACTCCTATTATCATCCCCACTCCCACCCAAAGCAAACAAAACACTTCTTTCCCCCGTAAGTTTTACACTCATGGTTTTAAATCTTTAAAAAAGAGATTGCAAACGGGCAGGATCTCCCCTGTGGAACTGTTTCCTTTGGCCTTCAGAGTGTTTTATATTTATTTTAAAAACTCGCCTCCAGCATTTACAAGGCAATGATAGATTTCTTGATTTTTCTTAAAGATAAAAAAAAAAAAAAACCTCTGGCACTGCTAAATCATCGTAGTCTCTGGTATGACTGGCTAGAATAGAGAGGAAAAGGAATCCCCAAAGAGGATGATTAGCTTGCTAGTTCCTCAATGTCCAGACATCTCTGTTGCTTGCCTCTCTCATTGGACTTCTCACAGCCACGTCTATTTGCTACCATTCCTTTAAGTTCTTGTTACCGTTGAGACAATATGATTGTCTTCTTATTTCCTTTCATTGGTCCACCCCAGTAGATTCATGCCTCCAAGGTTGGTCATTGGTACCTTTCTGTAAATGTGATCTCATTGTGGGCTAGATCCACATCTATGAACAGTGGAAGAAGAACTGACTGAAGAAGGATGGGGATAGAGAAAGAGTAGACTCTGAACAGGTTGGGGAGTGAGAACCTTATCTCTCTTAGAAGGTATAGTTATCATTTGGGGGAACTCTTCTGACTGCGTATTTCACAAATTGAATTCTGCAGCTCATTGCATAACTCATCAGTCAAGATGTGCATAAATCAGACAAGCAGAGACATCAGAGTTTCAAACAAACAAGGAACACATTTCATGCTGTAGCCAAGATGCCTTTACACATAAAAGAACACTTTCTCAGACCTGTTTTTTTTATTCATGTGTTAAAATTATTATTACTGAGACTTCATACAAAATTAGGATACAAAATTCACCTGGACCAGTGATTTGCTCAACCTTGGCTACCTGGCAACATGACTCTAAGAAGCATTAAAAATATTTGGATATCTGAACCCAAGAATGAAAACCAGTATTTCTAGGTGAGATCATTACCCCCTGTTAAAAGATATTCTCCTACCCAGCCAAATAGGCAAGGATGAGACT
Source organism: Peromyscus nudipes (assembly GCA_902168325.1). Lineage (NCBI taxonomy): Eukaryota > Metazoa > Chordata > Mammalia > Rodentia > Cricetidae > Peromyscus > Peromyscus nudipes. Next base: position 29,792 of record CABHPH010115935.1, read on the forward strand.
CACTGGTCTAAGTTTTGTACCAAAACACTTGAGTTTTACAGAAAAGGATCTGTGATCACTGCTTTACCAAAGACCCCAGGACCCAAGAATACTAGAATTGAAACAAGATTGTTGGTTTCTTGAGGCCCTGTCTAGGGTTCTCCACTTCACAAAATTGTCCCCCAAGCACGCAATGCTCTCTCCAATGCCTCTGGCAAATGCTGTAAGGTAGTGCAGGTTGTGTTCTCACTTTTCAGTAAGTGAGCTCAAGGGCACAGACGCTTGATGCAGGAGCTTCTACAGCATGCTTGTCTACTCTGTACTGTCAGAACCAAGTCTGAGAGCGGATTCCAAACAAATCGATGATTAGGTAATGTGACTCTCTTTTACTTGTATGATGCCTATTAATACTCCAAGACACAGAACAATATAAAAGCTACTTGGCAATCATCATGAGTTATTAGTAGACAAATTAACAAGACAACAAAGAAATACTTATCAAAATTGTCTGTCTAGAATTGGATCATATGTCAGGATTGTTCTAATATAAATTTTATTTTAAAAAAACCCTTAATTTCCCCCCAGTTTTAGCCTTACAGAAAAGTTGAAGGAATAGTAGAGTCCTCATATATATCTCACACAGCTCCCCCAGTGTATAACTCTTTCATAATTATTAAAGTCAAGGTAATACAGGTACAACACTATTAACTAAATTACAGACTTGATTTGGATTTCACTAATTTTCCTAATAATGCCCCTCATCTTTTTTAACCCAAGAGTCAGTATGGGATCCTACACTGAATTTATTTCTTCTTTTTCACCAATCAGTGGCATTCCTGAATCTTTTGAGACTTTCCATTTTCCAGGGCTTTTGGTTGACTTTTTAGTCAGTTCCTCTATTTGAGTTTATAGAATATGTTCTCAGAATGAGGTTATGAATCTTTGTAAGGCTATCACAGAAATGATGTTGTATTCTGGGTGTATCATCTAGGAGATCGCACCAGCATGTGTTTTATATTGGTCGTATTAATCTTAATCACTCTGTTAAAGTAAAATCTATTTCTGTCACCAATAATGGAAAGCTACTCAGAAATTTTGCTGTAAGAAAAACTCATAAATAGAATGTCATGCTTTAGTGGAAAAAATGACTCTGTTATGATACAGTTTGGATCTGAAATGTCCCCTGGTATGCTAAAGGCTTGGTCCCTAGCCTCTGACTCTTTGGGAGGTGGTGGGCCCTTTAAGTGGAAGGGCTTAGCTACAGGAACTTCAGGTATTGGCAGTACTCTCCTGAAGGGGCGCTTATGGCCTGGCCTCCACTAATTTTGTGCCTCTACTCCACCATGAGAGAATAGCTTCCTCTTCTAGGTGCTTCTATCATGATGTTGCCTTGCCAAAGACCCAGAAGCGACAGGCCAATCCACTGGGGACTGAACAACGTAAAACTGTGAGCCAAAACCCTGTTTTCTTATAAATCAGTTGTTTCGAGTGTTTGCTAAAGCACTGGAAAGCTGACATGTGATAAGACTTCCAAGAGGCTAAGATGACTCTAAATCTTTTTTTTTCTCCCACAACACAAATCTTCTTATGTTGGCTGTTTCTTAAAATTCTACGATTAGACAGTTATTCATTTCCTATGGCTTTGAAGCATGGACTGTGTCCAGCTTTCTCCACAAACACCGAGTTCCCAGAATGCTCTGCTGTGCAGTGTCAAAGTTATCTGGAAGTATGGGTCTGGTCTTAGGACATGATTCTCCCTTGAATCCTTTCCTAATTTTTCTTCTATCACTCTACTTCTTCTGTTGGCCTCCAACCTCATGGTACAGAGGATCTTTCATTTCTCCAGTGGGACCCCTTCTCTGCCTTTTAACACTCTGCCTTTCTCCTTTTTTTAAAGACATTCTTTTCCAGTCCTCTACCAGATTGACTTTTGCCAACCCAGGGAGTCTTAGCTCAGCTGTCATGTGCTCCATGGGCTTTGCAGGCTCTCTCAGATGATTAGATTGTCCTTCCCTGACCTTGTACACTCTGCACAACCATTCTTCCTTCAATTGTATTCTCTAATTTCACCATGCTGCCCTCTAGACAGAGGGTTAGCAAGGAATAGTCCAAGGTCCAAATTTGTCTTACTTGCTTTTAAAAACAATAAGAAAGCTTCATTTTATCTCAACTATGCTTTATTCTCTATGTATTTCTCCATTTGCTTCGTGTTATGGAGGCAGGGGTAGGGTTAGGAAATGGTGAGAAAGATTGTCTGGCCTGCAATGCTTAGACCGTGGTGCTGTGGGATGTTCTGTATGTTAAATGTGTTGCTCTGATTGGTTAATAAATAAAACACTGATTGGCCAGTAGCCAGGCAGGAAGTATAGGCAGGACAAGCAGAAAGGAGAATTCTGGGAAGTGGAAGGCTGAGGCAGAGAGCCGCTGCCAGCCGCTGCCATGATAAGCAACATGTAAGATACCGGTAAACCACAAGCCATGTGACAACTTATAGATTAATAGAAATGGGTTAATTTAAGATAATAAGAACTAGATAACAAGAAGTCTGCTGCAGCCATACAGTTTATAAGCAATATAAGTCTCTGTGTGTTTACTCGGTTGGTTCTGAGCGGCTGTGGGACTGGCGGGTGAGAGAGATTTGTCCTGACCGTGGGCCAGGCAGGACTGGAAAACTCTAGCTACACTGTGGAGTTTCATCAAAGCAAGAATTGCATTAAACATTCCCTTGAATATCACAGCTGCTATAAATCCAAGAGTTAGTCCAGCATAGATCTTCCTGAATCTTTGTTAAGTAAAGGTGAAGGTCACAGGTTTGCTCCACTTTAGTTTTTCCTGTGAATTATAGCCAGTGAGGGTGACTAATATAACAAATTATAGCAAAAAAAAAAAAAGTTGTCAATAGTCTGCATTTCAGGAAGACTTTGCCAGCGGAAGGATGCCTGTAAGTTATTCATGGCCTTCATTCAGTCTGTCTTACTCTGAATACAAAGAATAATTCCCCATCCAGTTAGGCACACAAACTATAAGATGATCCTGTCCATAGAGCAGATTAATTTTGATTGGTTTTGCTGAAATGATTGGGATTTTCAGACACTATAGCACGTTTTGGCCCAGGCCAAATGAAACAAATAATTTAGGGTTCCTGGCATTTCCTCGTGAAAATGCCAAACCTAACTAGATGAACTGTCTTTCCGTAAGGTCACCGAAGAGTTCAAGTTGCTCATGGAAATGAGTGCCTAGAATGAAATTACCAAAATGAAGAGGCGGACAGTACCAGGCATGTTCACAGGACTTGCCCTGCAAAACTTGGAAATGAGCTGGGTGCTCACTAGAGCAGGCCTTGCTTACACCTGCCTCTTGAAGGGACTTGTGGATTTCATTACCTCTGCAAATATGAAAAAGTACAGACGGACTTTTCAGACTGTCGACTTCCTCTGGGGGAGGGTTCAACATCAAAGCAACTATTTCTACAAACATTTAAAACATCTTCACTCTTCCTGCCTGCCTTCCCCCACTGTTCTCCTTCACAAACACTAAACACACCCAGTTTTCCAGGCTTCTATGGCTCAACAACACTCCTTTCCCTAGCAAGGCCCACATTACTGCCATGATTTATGGCTCGTGAATAATTAGGAGCCTGTGTGATGGTCTGGGGTTGAGATCAAAAGAACCATGTGTCAGAGGAAGGGAGGGGCTGCTGGGGCGGGCTGGCCGGGTGGTGTTTGTTTGTAATCCTAACCAGAGAGAAGCGGTCCATGGCTTAATTGGGAAAAGGCTCAGGGTCTGAAGAAAACCGTGAAAGCTGTGCCTGTCTAGGGAAAGACTCTCTGTGTTTTGCGAATCAACAATATGTAGTGATAGGTGAACCCGCGGGGGTGGGGGAAGGGGGAGGGTGCTAGCTGGTTTGAATTAGGACTCAAAGGTCTGAAGAGGGGAAAAAGTGGACTATATGAATACTGAGAAAAAAAAAAATCAAAATGCTCAAACGGGTTCACTTAGGAGAGTTCTGGAATTTTCTTCTCTGATCCCGAGGAAATGTCAAGGAAAGGGCTGCAGTATTCCAGTCCTGTCTCTGGTCCAATTTACCAGTGAATATCGATTCTCATCCCTGGCTTACTGTCCCTTGGAGAAGGGGGACTTAATATGTAGGCATGTTGCCCTGGGGTCCGGCCTGGGCTGTACCGTGGCACTGTGCAGGGCAGGGTGGCCAGCGGTGTGAGAGGAGGGGACCCAGCTCAGTCCCAGGACTCAGAACCTTCTTGTGTTGCAGATTTACGACTTTCTATAAATCACACATGGAGCAGAGGAAAGGGGCCTGCAGGGCAACCCCTTTCTCAGTCCCGGCTTGCTTTCTAACGAGCTGTGTGGCCTTAGTCAAGGCTAGATGTCTGGGTTTCCTTTTCTGCCGAATGGTATTGACCGACTTTGGTGAATTCTGAGCTACTGTTCAGATCTCAAATGCTACAGATTTCCCTTGTTGGGCCCTTGAACTTGCAATGTATGCTCCCTCTTTGGATGCATGTACTACTCAATCGGCTTTCCTTTGTGGGGATGCGGAGCCAGGATGCCCCTGGGAGGCATTTTTACATGAACTATTCAGTTCTGCAAGAAGAGCAATTGGCACTGGAGGACACAGTGTGCGGATTGTGTGAACTCATCTCAAAGAACCTTTTCCCCTGCGCATAGAGTAAATACGCATTCCTCGCTCCCCTTCCAAAACCACAGAGGATGAGGGAGATGAGAGAGGACCAGAACAGTTCAAAGTAAAACTGCTTTCTCTCTGTGTGGGGGAAAAAACAGCGAGCCACACAGAGGACGCCTGCCATCCTAGGGGAATTTTCCACTGTGACCCACAGTGTTACATAAAATCGAATTGCCATGACACTTGTGCTGGGACCCTTAGGGAAAGGCACCTGGTGTCTGGCCCTGTGGGCTCCGGCTGCTGGGCCTGGCTCCTCCAAGGTGGCCAGTGTACGATGCTGCCATCTAGTGTACGCTTATGAACTTCCTGGCCTGGGCGAAGGATGCAGATTGAACCCAGACACCGGAAGTCTGGAGGAGGAGGACAAGGAGCAACCGCTGTGGTCTGTCCCCTCTGCTCTAGTAGGTCCACTTAAAGCTAAGCTCACGTTTGGTCTAGAAGCGGTCTTTTTGTTTGTTTGTTTGTTTGTTTGTTTGTTTTAACCGTGGACCCCGAATTCCAATCTGGGCTCTTACCGTGAGTCCTTCCACACTGTCCATTGAAAACTTGAAAAGTTGAAATCAAAGTTAAAAAAAAAAAAAAAAGAAAACTATTTGGTAGCAAGCCAGGGGGAAGCAGTTACATCACTCCCTGGGCTCATCATCCGGGGAAGTGGGTACCTGGAAAAGTTTTCTCTGCAAATGATACAGGGGTATTTAATTTCAAAGTCAGCGAAAGGTGCTATTTCAGGATTGACACGATGATGCCACAGCAATGTATGCCGGAATGTCTCTTCAGAACTCGGGCCCAACAATGAAAACACGCTCTTGATAAGGCGTGTAATGGGCAGAATTATGCTAATCAAGGAAAAGCTTACAGGGTGAGTAATTTAGTAACCTCTTTCTGAGCATAAGAGCTTATTTTAAAGTTCTAAATGGCACCATAAAAGTAGTCAGGCATATATCTCCATACTGATACTGGATAATAAACACAGTCGGAGTCTAAAGTACCTTGAGCGACACCCCTCTGTGCTCATTATCCTATACTTCCCCACTAATCACTAGAGCCTAAACTTTAATACTCATGGCTTTGTTTACCTAACACTTTGTCAAGTCCAATACATCTTGGTTCCTTACCTTTCCGACAAAGCTTGAAACTATTGCCTTTTTTTTTTCCACAGCAAGATCTTGGGTTCTTTTTATGACGGTGTAAGTTATGTTAAGTGTTGAAGTGTTGCTTCGAACTTTGAAACACACATTGGAATCCAACAGAAGATGAGGTGATGCAAGCCGTAACTTGCCACTCATGACCTTCAGTGATGAAAATGAATGACCAATGGCTCTAGAAATCTCCGTGTTCTTTTGACTGACATTGTGATGAGCAGATAGTATAGTGTCATAATAATGAATTTGTATCACTAAAATATTATCATTTAACTCAGAGAAGTCAGCAATAGGAAAAGAATTAAGTCTTCTTTCACCTCTGTTCCTTCACAGCAGCGCTAACTTTCAGCCAAAAAGATTTGCTAGATTCTGATAGCCCATCTCCTCCAAAGCTCACTGGGCTACTCCCTTACTTGAGCCCACAGAGGGAATGGGAGAGCCAGGAGAGAGATAGTTGTAGTACTCTCCATGAACTGGTAGCAAATGTTTCATCAGACATGCAGGGGATGGGCTAAATCCAAACCTTAGGCCTTCTGGAACAGAACAAAAAGTTCCAAGGACAAGGAAATATGTGAATAGGAAAGAGGGGGAGAGAGAAGGCACAACAGACCATGGGGTGAGGACAATTCCCTTTCTACTCCCCAGTAAGGTGGCCTTTGTAGTCCCCAAATGAAAGGACTGTGTGCCATGATTCTGAGAACTTACTGCGCTCATGGGTCCTGACCCCACACACAGAGTGCCTTGATGTCTGTTATGGAACAGGGTGCAATCCTTCAGTAGCATTACAGATAGAGACAACAGGAAGAGAAAGCTCTAAGACAACAGTCCAGAGCATAAAGAAAATAGGTGAGCTTGATTAAATGCACAAATTCTGGAACTGGATGCCTGAGTTTGAACCCTGTCTTCACACCTTACCAAGTGGGTGTCCTTTTGTCCATTGCTCAGCTGTGATCTGCTCCCATTGGCTCATTCAGGAGAAGTTCCATGAGCATAACAATCACTACATTCTTAATTTAATGTCTGCATTGTAGTTGATATCAATGCTCTTGTGATGGCTGGAAACAACGAAGGAATTTACAAGTATAAAATATACAGAACAATGGCTTTTTAAAATTTACCTTAAAATCTCCTCCCACCCTCCATGGCCTGCTATGTAGTCCTGGTTTGCCTGGAACTCACTGTGTAGAGAAAGCTAGCTGGTCTTAAACTCACAAAGGCCTACCTGTCTTTGCTTTCCAAGTGCTGGGATTAAAAGCATGTGCTACTGTGGCTGGATAAGAATAATGTTTTGAACACACAAATTAGTTAAGACATGTTAGCCCTTATTATGTTGTTATTAAAGTTAATTAAGAAACTGAGGCTGTGTACTTTTATGATAACAACAACAAAACCAATAAGTTCATTATTGGACACATTCATAACCAAGTCATAACAAATCATATATCTTTTATTTTTTATTAAGGAATTTTTTATTCATTTTAGATACCAACCATAGATACCCCTCTCTTCCTCCTCCTGCCCCTCCAAGCTTCCCCCACCCAACCTATTCCCCATTCCCTCCTTCAACAGGGTAAGGCCTCCCATGGGGAGTCAGCAGAATCTGGTCCATTTAGTAGAGGCAGGTCCAAGCCCCTCTCCCTGCATGGAGACTGTGCAAGGTGTCCCACCATAGGGAATGGGCTCCATAAAGCCCACTCATGCACCAGGGATGGATCCTGATCTCACTGCCAGAGGGCCCCTCAAGTAGATCAAGTTACACAACTGTCTCGCTTATGCTGAAGGCCTAGTCCAGTCCCATGGAGGCTCCATAGCTGTTGGTCCAAAGTTCATGAGTTCCCACTAGTTTGGTTTGGTTGACTCTATAGGTTTTCCCATCATGATCTTGATGCCCCTTGCTCATTCAAGAAACTAGACATCAAAATACCAAACAATCCAATTAAAAAATGGGCTATAAAGCTAAACAGAGAAGTCTCAACAGAAGAATCTCAAATGCCCAAAAGACATTTAAGGAATTGTTCAACATCTTTAGTCATAAGGGAAATGCAAATCAAAAGGACTCTGAGATACCATCTTATACCTGTCAGAATGGCTAAGATCAAAAACACTGATAATAGCTTATGTTGGAGAGGATGTGGAGCAAGAGGAACACTCCTCCACTGTTGGTGGGAGTGCAAACTGGTACAGCCACTTTGGAAATCAGTATGGTGGTTTCTCAGAAAATTGGGAATCAATTTTCCTCAAGACCCAGCTATACCACTCTTGGACATATACCCAAGGAGTGCTCAATCATACCACAAGGACACAAACTCAACTATGTGCATAGCAGCATTATTTGTAATAGCCAGAACCTGGAAACAACCTAGATGCCCCTCAACCAAAGAATGGATAAAGAAAATGTGGTACATATACACAATGGAGTATTACTCAGCAGTAAAAACCAATGACATCATGAAATTTGCAGGCAAATTGATGGAACTAGAAAATATGATCCTGAGTGAGGTAACCCAGACTCACAAAGACAAACATGGTATGTACTCACTCATAAGTAGAGACTAGATGTAAAGCAAAGGATAACCAGACTGCAACCCACAGCTCCAGAGAAGCTAGCTAACAAGGAGGACCCTAAGCGGGATGAATGGATCGCCCTGGGAAGGGAAAATAGATGAGATCTCCATGAGTAAACTGGCGATGAGCGGGGGCAATGGAGGGTAGGGGATGGGGGATGAGAACATAAGGGAATGGGATGGTCAGGCTAGAACAGGGATGGAGTGGGAAAGCAAGGAAAGAGATACCATGGTAGAGGGAGACATCATGGGGACAGCAAGAAACTGGGTGCTAGGGAAGTCCCCAGTAATCCACAAGGATGACCCCAGCTTAGACTACTAGCAATAATGGAGACGGTGCCTGAACTGGTTTACCCCAGTAATTGGATCAGCGAATACCCTAACTGTCATCATAGAGGCTTCATCCAGTAACTGATGGAAGCAGATGCAGAAATCCACAGCCAAGCACCAGGCCAAGCTCCAGGAATCCAGTCGAAGAGAGCAAACCACATATCTTACACACCAGTGAATTTTATGTTTTGTCAAGTAGGAGACACAAAAGCCCAGGTAGGACTGAATATGTACTCTGTGGGCCTCCATACAAAATAGAAATGTGGATGCTTTGTTTGAAATTATTAAAAATTTCAAGCTAAAGATAGAACTCAAATCGGTAGAGTGGCAGCCTAGCTTACATTATAAATCCAGGTTCTACCCTCAACACTGCATAAACACAGAGTGTGGTGGTACACACTTACAATCCCATCACTCATGAGATGGAAGCAGAAGGGTCAGAAATTCAAGTTCATCCTTGGCTACATAGAGAGTTAAAAACCAGCTTGGTCTATGAAAGACCCTGCCTCAAAACAAAAACAAAGAACAAACAGCCACCAAAACCCACAAAAACTAAAACCCTAACTTTTGCAAGTTGGTAATTAACAGCTAAACATTAACCAAATCTGAGTTCTTGTATGATATGCCACACACTCATGAAATTTTGCAAAGGCCACATAATACATGGACAACTAGCCCACTGACCTCCATCTCCAGTTCATGATGTAAAGTGGTCCCTTTGTTTTTGCTCACTTCCTATTGCTGTACCTTTTAGTAATGTTTTTGGTACTTGAATTCCTTGTTCAAAACATGTTTCCAGGAAGTCATTGGGGCATTCAGGATGTTTGTTTCAAATCCCCTAAGTTTCCTGCCCTTTTTGGTTCACGGAAGTTTGGTTTTTTCCCTGTCTACTCCTAAATACTCTTCCCATGCAACCATACACTCTGAATTTGCGGGGGTGAGACACCCATTCTCAAATTTTTCTTCACAGTAACTGTCCCGTTTAAGCCACAGGTACCACTTATAGTTTGGTGATGATAACATCATTTTAAATCTGTCTCTATCTCTCTCTTTCTCCCTCTTGCTCTCTCCTTTTCCCTTGTTCTTCACTTTTAGTAATCTTCCTGGATTTGTGTGACTTTTGCTTGGCATTCTGTTCGTTCACAAGACACACTCATTGAGGCTCCCGTTCATGCTGATAGACTCCAGCTCCACCTGTTAACTCCCAGACATACTCCTCCTCTTCCTTGCTTCCTGGTCTATGTTTTCAGTGTTTCCCTATCATCTCTAACTGGGCAGTTCAAAGTGGTCACTCACTCCCTCATCTCAAGCCAGCTCGTGCTTTGCCCCTTCCTCCTCCTTGTGCTGTTCACTTTTAGTCCAACACAACTCATCAAGAGCCAGGCTGGACGTCAAATCCTGCTTCATGGGCTGCCTCACTTTCCACCCTCTGCCGCCTGCCCAGTCCAGTTGATCTCATGATGGAAATACTTCTTTGGTCTGTCTCTTCCTTCGGCCCCCAAGTTTTTGAGCCAGTCACTCTGTCTGTCTTCATCCATGTTTTCACTAGATTCGGTTTCCAGGTTTCCTACCAACCTGTTATAATCCACACTTATCTGAAAAAATATTGTTAAGGTGTAAATTTGTTCATATCCTTGATGAAGGACCTCTGTTGTCTGGTGGAATAACTTAAAAACCTCTTTGGAAGAGCACAAGGAGTTTCATTTTCTTTTGATTCAATCTATCTGAAGCTGGTGTAGCTTCCAATCTTCTCACTCACTTAGCTCAAGCCACTTCCCCTAGCTGATCCTACCTCGGCTACAGTCTCGTGTTTAGAAACCCTTGCACACATTGTCCCTGTGCACAGGAACACCTTTCTTGTTGTGTTCTCTTCCCATTAAACTCCCAACTGCCTCTCCATGTGTAGCTATCTGAGACATTGCCGTGGAAATGGATTCTGCTCTCTGTGCCCCACAGCACCTTGCACACGTTCCTGTTGATTGTGATTGTTGACTCTCTTTCTGGACAACCAGCTGTGAAGTTGAGCTTCAGCATGTACTGTTTCCCACAGTCTCAGCACTTCCCATGGTCCCTGGCACAGGATGCAAATGAAAGAATTGTATGGACTCCCACGCACAAAAGCAGAGACTTTCCCGGTCATCAAAAAGGGTTAGCTAAACATTTTGAAGATTCTTTGTGAGACTCATAAATGGCAGAACTTGGATCAAAGAAAAAAAAAAATAAAACCTCAAATCTAATGAACTTCCCATGGCATCTGGACACTGAGTTATTATTTGCCAACCAGACAGGAGAAACCTACATAAGGATTGATTCAAATTGCTGCTAACACAAGCCTGAATAGGGGTTTCTCTGATGGCTAATGTACAGTGAAACCATCTTATACACAGAGGAGCCTGGGGTGTTTGTTACTGCTGTAGCAGCCGTCCCTTTCTCTATCTCCACTTACTCTGCAACTTAACTGGCATTCCTTGTATGAACTGCATGTGCTGGAGAGTGGCTGTCACCCTTCTTTACCTTTCAGAACTTTGGTAAGAGGAAGGCAAATGTAGCAGCTAAGGTCTTACTTATCCTTGGTCACTGAATGCAGGACTCTGATGGTGACTGCATCTGCATGACTTCTTCATGTAGAGTGGCCATAGTTATGGGATCAGTTCCTATCTAGATCAGTTATGCTCCCAAAGAGAATGTTGCTTTTAATCAAATGTCCATGGTTGAACCCAGTTCCAATACAGTGAATAAACAATGTGTGTGTGTGCCTGTGACCTGGGAGGTTTCAAGTATTATCTCCAAATCTATGGCAAATTACAGAGGGACAGAAATCCACCAATTATAGTGGTATTTTATTTGTGCTGAAATGTGATTTTATTTGTATGTTAATAAATAAAGTTGCCTAGGGGTCAGAGCTATTAGCAAGCCATAGGGAAAGCCAGGGCGGTGGTGGTGCACGCCTTTAATCCCAGCACTTGGTAAGCAAAACTAGGTAGATCTCTGTGTGTTCAAGGATACTGCCGGCATTGGAGACACACGCTCCAAAATGTGTCTGGAGGTCTGTACAGACAGGCAGTGACGAGGCAGTCACGTAATTGGGTTTACGACCAATGAGAAGGCAGAACAGAACTCTATTTAAAGGCGAATGCACAGGAAGTAGTTCCTTTTTTCGGAGAGGTCTCTTGGCAGAAGAGGCTGGCTGGCGGAAAGCGGGTAGGGCTCTTAGCTCTGACCTCTTGGGCTTTCATCTTTACATTGGCTCTGTGTTTCTTATTTAATAAGATGGTTGGTTACATCTACAACCAATCATTGAGGAGGTGACTTGTTTCTTCTGTACAGTCCGTTGCCAAATGAACAGTGTGAGCATGGATGGCTTTCCCTGCTTTATTAGTGTTGCATAATAGTTTAAGCCAGTGGTTCTCAACTTGTGGGTCATGACCCCCGTGAGCGTCCATATCAGATATCCTGTGTATCAGATATTTACATTATGATTCATAACAGTAGTAAAGTTGCAGTCATGAAGTAGCAACAAAATAATGTTATGGCTGGGGGTCACCCCAACATGAGAAACTGTATTAAAGGGTCGCAGCCTTAGGAAGGTTGAGATCCAGTGGTTTTAAGCAAACGTTGTTTGTCTTCTTTTCTCAAGTTTTAATCTGCTGTGAATCATGTTTTATTATGAAGCTGCATGTAGAAGTAGAAATTACTAAATTCCCTCATAAAGACTACAGACTTGATCATTTTAATTCATCAACTGGGAACAATAGCCCTCAGTACAGCCATTATTCTGTTAGGTTGTGGAAAGGAAGCAGAGCAAATTTTTGAGATGTGAAATACAATCATTTGTTATGACTGTGTTTGAGGAGAGGGAAGGGAGAGAAATACAGTGTGACCTTGTCTCAAAAAAAAAAAAAAGGAAATGTTTTTACATAGGCCAAATTTGGCCAGGACAGTAAGCTAAGCTGTGAAGTACTGTCCACAGCACAAATGGAAACTAACTTTTCCAGTATTGTAAACACTGGTGACTTTATGCTATTCTGTATGCATAATGTAACAAGCAAAAGACTCGGTCTGTCATCCTGAATAAGTTTCAATCTATTACTCCAAATGCCCCAAGAACTCAAAACAATGAAACACAGGCTGAGTGAAAACTAGTTATTGTTGGAAACAGTTTATCAGAGCCAATTTCCCAAAAGGTTTTAAGAGTTTTATATTGGCCAGTCTTAAGTTGGCAAATTAGTCTAGGTGGGAAAAAGGATTATATGAACACATAAGGCCTGACTTGAGAAGGAAGAAGACAAGAAGACCATGCTAGGAAGAGTTAAGGATACAGTGAAGACCCAGAGTGCGTCTGATGAAGAGTCTCAGGTCCAAGGAAAAAGAAGAAAAGACAGCATGCACTGCAGTAGAAAGACTGTGAACATAAACTTCAAAGTTACGGAACAGGGCCAGCAAAGTTTTTCTGCAAAGGACCAGATGGTAAATATTTTTGGCTTTGCAGGCCTTACAGTCTCTGTCGCAACCACACAACTTTACTGTTGCGGGAATGTAGCCACAGATAATCCATAAAGAATGAGCATGGCCGTGTTCCAATAAAACTTTATTGACTAAAACAGGAAATGAACTGGTTTGGCCAATGGGCTAAAGTGTCGGTGAATAGAGAGCAAATAACCACAGCAAATCAATTCCCTGCTACCCCGGCACCATTGTTCAGGCCACAACAGGCTGGCTCATGTCTGAATCTGCCTGTGACTTCCATAGGTACTAATTTATACAGAATGGAGAATGATTTCCTGATCATCACAGTAACAAAAGTCTGGGAGTATGACATTAAAGTTACTTTAACCCTGGAAGTGTTATTATAAAGACTTTAGGAATCTTTATTTCACAGCTAGAGATTGAGGATGTGAGGGTCTAATCATAGAAATCATATATAATTAGGAATGGAATCCAGATTAGTAGATTCCTTAATTAGAACTCTATTTTTTGCCCCAAGTGATGCTATTATATATATATATAATATGTATTACAATATAATTGTATATAATTATATTAATTACAATAATTACATAAACACATATTTCTTTTTTTTTTGAGATATGGTTTATGTGGCCCAGGCTGGCCTAGAACTCGGTATGTAGCCAAAGATGACCTTCAACTTCTTTTTTAATGTGGATGTATTTTTATTATTTTAAATTATATGTATGCATATATGTCTTCATGTGGGTATGTACATGTGAGTGCAGAAATCTGCACGTGGGTATACGCATGTGAGTACAGAAATAGAAGAGGATTTTGGATCCTCTGGAACTGGAGTTAGAGGCAGTTGGTAAGCCACCTGCACCTGATGGGGTGCCGGCAGTCAAACTGGGGTTCTCTGGAAGAGTGGTACCTGTTCTTTACTCCCGACTCATCTCACCAGCCCCAGACCTTCAACTTCTAACCCTCGCGCTCCTGCCTCTGGAGTGCCAAGGCTACAGGTGTGTATTGTGTCTTCAACTCCAGTTTTATGAGGTGCTGGAGTCACACTTAGACCTTGTGGTAGTTTGAATGTAATTGTCCAACCATGAGCTCACAAGGAGTGACACTGTTGGGAGGTGTGACCCTGCCGAAGTAGGAGTGACCTTGCTGAAGGAAGGTGTCACTGTGGGGACAGACTTTGAGATCTCTTTTGCTTAAGCTTCACTCAGTGTCACAGTCCTTCCTGCTGCCTTCTGATCAAGATGTAGCCAGCACCATGTCTGCCTGCACACCGCCATGATGACAATGGACTGAACCTCTGAAACTGTAAGCAAGCCACCTCAGTTAAATGTTTTCCTTTATAAGAGTTGCTGTGGTCATGGTGTCTCTTCATAGCAATAGAAACCCTAAGACAGACCTTTACGCATTCTATGCAAGCATTCTACAACCTAAGCTGTATCCTCAGCTCCTAAGGTGACTTTATTTATGATACTATTTTTTAAAGCCATAAGAGTAGCCTTAAATAAGAGCAAATGTTAATGATTCCATAAAATCTTGGATATAATCTGCATTCCTTCTATATTGTGCAGAGAGAGAAGAAGAGATTAAATCTGTCTTCATGCCAAGGATGTTTACCAATAAGTCTTTGCTTCAACTCAAATACACTCTCTTCATGAAATGTAGGTTGTATATATACTGTCCTGGGATTTTTTCACTCATCAAGGTAGATGTGCACCAAATAATCTCCATCTCTCACATTATTGCCATTGGTGACTGTAAGTGTGAGAGGCTGATCAGACTCTGTCTGCAGAATGTCACCGAGAAAGAAAACTCTCCCGGGTGGCCCAAACCTCTTATCCCCAACTGTGGTCACCAGCAGAAACATGAAGAGGTGGAAGAACATGTGTATTTTTAATACTAAAATCATTCTGTTCACAAGTGGCTGACACTGCAGGGGTCGATCTCCCTAGACATGGTTTGCCAAACCCAAACACCGCCGGGTGAGCCGATGAAATGTGAAGCATTCCAGTCAAATAAATTGGATTACTACCCTTGGATTAAGATAAATCATTTCCCAAATTTTTGGTCTGTTTGCTTTGGCCATGCTTGAATCCTGCGAGCTCTGCTTTTGATAAGTACTCTAAAGTGGCAGAGTGGACTAGGAGGAGATGTGGGGAAAAAAATGAACTAGAAACTACACGGTCAACAAATGATTCTTTAGAGTCTTTGTCCCCTGGATGTGCTGGACTTTGAAATCCTTCTTGAATGGAGTTTATTTTCCTTGACTGAGGAACTCCATTCCAGAGAAAGTAGAACTGGAGGTGAACGGTGGATTTCTGAGAAAGAAGATATCACTAGCAATTCTTCTGTATGTCCTTCATGAATTCTGTAAGGTTTCCCCCATGGGGCAGATAAGATGATAAAGGTCTATACAAGTTTAATTCTGTTAAACATTGGTGTTTTCTGTTACCATTCACCCCCTTGTTTAGAAAGAAGCTCCAGCCTAGTATGGAATAGGCCAGCAGGGCTTTTTGATGGCCTCTGTGACTTAGGTTTATAAATTGTTGTGTTGCTAGGTGTTCAAGAATTTTCAAAATAGCACACAGATGATAGCCTGTGTTCTTGAGTCCCTTCCAAACTCTGCAGTTACAATGATTGGCATTGTAGCCTTACGGAGGCTTCCTGATGGTTAAGGAATTGAGGCTAATGGTATTGTTCAGGAGTGATGTAAACTTGAAAAGTCACCTCCTTTCTCTTTATTGATAGGTCTCTATTCTCCATCTGAGGGGGTCTCTCACCATTTCCTAGCCTTGGTACCACTTAAATCCAGGAGATCCCAGCCTACTCTCCACTTCTACTGGGAAGAGACTTTATGAACGAGCCATTCTCTTTTTCTTTCCTGTGTCCACTCTTATTCATTAGCCTCAACTAGCTCACATTAGATTATTATTGACTAAAAATGGTTTTACCCTTCCTGGGAGGGGTTACACCTTATAAAACTTGTCCTCCAAACGGAAACTAAGCTTCTGCTCTCAGAGTTTGGACCTGGCTTGTAAAATAAATACTTTTCCATCATTCCTTTAATCATGTCACTGCTACACTGTATCCAGAAGGTAATTACCTCCTACAGCAAATAGCCAACCCAAGGTCACTAAGGTCAGTAAACCCTTTGAAGAGCATGTTGCAGTCTTGGCCTTTATGGGAGACCTGTTTAAATGGGGTAAAATGACATGTTCCTTAACTCCAAGGGTCCATCAAGCCCATCCTTAAGAGAGTTGATTAGAGCTGTTTCCATAGGACATCAAGGGAAGTGGGGAGTGTTGTTACAGATCACAGGCTGGTCTGGGGGCTTCCAAGGTCCCATCATGGTCTAAAGCAAAAAACAGGGGGGGGGGGGGCAGAACCACACACAGCCATAACAGGTGCTCGGGGGCTTTTTCTAGGAAAAGAACTTTTGAAACTCAAAAAAAAAAAATGACCACAGGCTAAATAATGCAACAAAATGAAGGTTTTTATTTAGAAGCAGCATGCCCCTCTGTGAATACAAAGCTCACTTAGAAAGGAGCTAAGAATGGACCTGCACGATTATCTTCTGGCAAAGAACCAATTGCATTTGGAGACCTCAGCAGCTGAACCCAGAGTGACAGCTGAAAACTAAAACATGTTACAAAGATCAGAGACATTGCTGAATGCTCCATTTTGAAGTTTGATCCAAAGACCCAATTTATGTCCTGTTGATTTTATTGAAGAGAAGAGGCTTGTTCCAAAGGCTCTTTCAAGCTCTGCCTCCCCCCTTTGCTCTTCTGGCCCTTCAGCCCCACAGGATTTTCAATATCCCTGGAAGGTATTTGCTCCTCAGAAAACAGTCCAGCAGTGCTTAGGAGAACATTATGTATTCCCCAGCCCACTTCCTCCTCCAGCACCGCACTTATGAGCAGGAAGTTCCCCTATATTCTCATAAGAGAATACATTTCTCCTTTGCCTGAGGGCTGCTTGTCCATGCAGGGGTCCTTTTTGAAATGTCTGTGGTTTGTCCAACATTAAAGAGAACAAAGACAAAGTAAATTAAAATTTTACTATGATTTAAATGGAAAAATATTACGTACATAGCATAATAATTAAAAAAAAAGACAACTAAATAGGGAGAAATTTCAGGTGGAGGTCTTAGGCTCCAGAGACTGGCTGCTGGATTCTGGGGGTGCCTGTGTTGTTAACTTGACAATCCAGACCTTGAAGTCCTTTTTTCTTGTCTGTGTAAATATAATCATTCTTACCCTGTAGTGCTGTTAAATAAGTCTCAGACACCTAAGCCCGAGAGCAGTTAATAAATAGGATGTTGTAATAGTTATGGCAAACCGAAACGGCTCAAACTCTCATGAGATCAGAAACCAGAGGCCGCCTGGGAATGCAGACCTGCGATAAGATGGCCAAGGATGGGCTAAACTGAGCGACAGACTTTGCATTTCTGCCATCTCTGCCATAGCCCATTCTAGAAAATAAATGTACGAATTTACTGTTATCTCTAAAAAAAAAAGTATCAGCCTTCTGTTTCCATTTTGTATCTAGGGTTAATTACTTTACATTTTTATACATCCAGAGCATTTTGAAGCCACCCATGGATAGTTTGGTGCAAACGGGCCTCACTTCTCTTCTTGTTCCCACTTCCTGGATGTTGGTGGGTCACACTCCATTGCATGGGGACCACCGACCAAAGTTTTGCCTCTACAGTTGGCTTTGATCACACCCAATAAATCCAGCTGTTCATTGAGTGTTTTATTAAGTTAAGATATGTTGCGTTGACTGCATATACAACATTAACTCTAGGACTCAGTTTTAAAGATCAAATGCTACGTTGTGATACGCTTTTCCCACTTTTAAACCAGCTCAGAAAATTTGGTGGAAATCGTTGATTACCAATACTGCACTCAGCTTATAGTCCAACAATAGACACGTTTCTTTACTTCAGTGTAATATTTCCCATGTCTTGATACTCCATGCCCTGAAACTTATATCTTACATTCCTTGAAATTTGTATCAGTTTTGAGGATATATTTGATGTGTGTCTATTTCTTTTGCTAGTACACCCCACCCCCAGCCTGAATGAAAACATTTATATCTTCCAGAGAACCCTACTGAATGACACAAAGTCTCATCTTAATAAAATAAATCATTATGCAGTGACCTCCTGCATAATGATTTTATTTGATAGCTTGGTTAAGGGCCCAAAGGTTTTTTCTTTTTCATTTAACCAATAGCCTTATTGTTGTTAATGTAGATTAATCAATCATACTCTCATTTATTGATCTTTCTGAGTCTAGAATTTTTCAATATATACAGCTCACATTTTCAGCTTGTTAAAACAAAACAAAACAAAACAAAACAAAACAAAACAAAAACAACTAATTTTCCCAACAGCATTAGAACAGTAGTTCTAGGGAAGTCACTAAATTTCCAGGATTCAATTTCCACAGCTTAAATCCACTTTTTTTTTTTCATTCTTCTGGTAAATAGTCAAATTGCCATGTCTTTTAGCTCAGCGGATTTACCCTCAATCACACAAGGTCTGCTGAAATACTGTATTTGTCCCACATGAGAGCATAGTACACAAGTCCAAGCATAAACCAGTTTGCACAAAAAGCCATGGTCCTGTCCATTTTCACACACATGCTTTTGTTAATATCGAGCGCTTATTTTCCAAACAAGCGGGTACAGTTTCTTTATAAGATTGTTTTACAGGGCTCTTCAGCTGTTGCATGAAAAGCACGGAGCTGCAGAAGGGACTTAAGTTGTATCTTATTACTCTTTGTTAGAGTGGGTATTGAATTTGGTTTAAAATCAGTCATCTCCTTTAGAAATTATGTTGCAGACAGACAAATGCAAAATGCCAGATGGTGGATTTGAAACAGAGACCTCATTTGAGTCAATGAAAAGTCTCCTCTTAGTATTTGTGTCCCATTAAATGTTACTTATTTTTATTTTCTTCTCCCACTTAACTGAGTTTTGCTGTCTTATGAAACATAAAATTTCATAATGCATTTTAGCTCTAATCTTATTTAAGTGGTTATTGTGTATAGATCTAGGCTAGATTCTTACCGTCTCTATAATAACAAAATGGTCTTGGCTGACAGGTTTCCATAGAACCACTAATCTTAGCACATAATGAAGATATATACTGGATAACTTGTCCTTTAAATTAATTCACTTTTTATTTATATAATGTCATGAATGAGAAACTGATTATACATTTAAAAAGGATTCTAGCTTGTGTGTCTTTTCCTTCCAAGACCAGAGAGAAACTCCAGTGATTATGTTAAGCTAAATAATACTTCATTATTGTGCTATTACAGAAATCACGAGACAGAGATAAGAACATCACATTTGTCTGGGTTGCTGAGTAACTGAGCAATGCCTTGTCAGTGGTTCTGTCAAGAAATGAATTGTATCCTACTATGAATTATCATATTAATATTAATCACTTGGCTAATAAAAAAAATCTCACTGTGCACTTGCAAGCCAGTCTGGCAGCAAATTTCTCTTTTAAAAAAATCTCATTTTCAGGCTGATGAGAGAATAGTAGGTGGTTGGGAAACGTAGCAAAGGGTTTCTCCAGGGTTGATCCTGGCCTTGGCTTTGTATCCTTGTCTCCACATGTTCCCCCAGGGAAACCCTCTCGCCTTGCAGGCTCCTGTAGACTTCACTTCTGTGTTCGGGTGACATACGCCTTCATGATTCGGATAGCCCAAGTCCCTTGCCTTTGAACTAGAGCTCTTGTTATCTCATGGCCTCCTCTCTCTTCGATCTGTGACACTGGTCACACTGGATTGGTACCGTGACATAGTTCCTGATCAAAGGATCTTCGGTTATGAGTTTTCTCTTGGAATTCTAGCTTTAGAAGCTGAAAGATCAATCAGCAACATCTCCAATGCACACATATGAATCTACATTTGAGAAAATGAAAATTCCATTCTGAGAACAATGTAGTTTCCATTTTTATTGAATCAACATGTTGAACATCATCACCAGCAAGGTTTTTGCCTATCATTTTAGGACACAGAGGTGACTACAGTTGCGTAGAGATATGCTCAGTTGTTTATTCCTTCATTCAGCCCCAGGTTGCTATAGTTTTCTTGCCCTACTTAATCCTATCAGCAATTAACAGCTAGGTACTAGTAAAAGACATGTGTATGCTCAGTGATTTTCCCTAATATTTCATTTAAAATAACATACATTAAATAGATTTTTGGGTGACAATTCCATACTTTTTAATATGTGTTTAAGGTTGTGTTACCACCAACATGTGGATTCTGACCAGTTTTACTACTGTAACAAAACAAAAGTAGCTTTTGTCTTCACCCCCTCTTCCTTTGAGCTCTGACACCCATGAGTCTGTTCTTTACCACTATAGTTTTGTATTTTTGAGAATATCTTATCAGTGGAATCACATGGTATTTGGTTTTTCCATACTGACTCATATGATGATCCCTTTGTGATCTGTAATAGTCATTGAACATATTAAGATAGCATTTATTTTCATTGCCGTGTGGTATTCTATTTCAGGAATGTACACGAGTTTACGTATCTATTCTTCCATTGAAGGAACTAAATTCTTTCCATTGAATTTCCAGTTTGGGATATGTGAGAATTCATCTCCAAGTCAAATCAACTCCATTGAGATTGCTAGAGAGATGGAGTTCTGAGTGAATCTGTGAGGGTGTTTGCCGTTAACTGAGGAAGGAAGACCCACCCTGAATGTGAATAGCACATTTTTTTGTCTGTCTGTCTCTCTCATCTCTCTATCATCTATCTATTTATCATCTACTTATCTCTCTACCTTATCTATCTATCCAACTACCTACTTATCTATTTATCTATCTATCTATTCAGGTATCTATTTATCCAGGTATCTATCTATCTATCTATCTATCTATCTATCTATCTATCTATCTATCATCTATCTATCTATCTATCTATCAATCAATCATCTACTTATTTATCTACCTATCATCTATTATTTACCTATCATCTATCTATCTATCTATCTATCTATCTATCTATCTATCTATCTATCTATCTATCTATCATCTATCTATCTATCAATCATCTACTTATTTATCTACCTATCATCTATTGTTTACCTATCATCTATCTATCTATCTATCTATCTATCTATCTATCTATCACCCATCTCTTTCTATTCATAAAGTTTTTGAGAAGCTGTTTATTTTCTTGCATGTTTCTATGTTTCTACATTTCCACTTACGATGGAAGAGTCAAGAAGCTTTGTATCCTTACCATTGCTTTGTGTCATTTGTATATTAACTTTACTCATTCAAATGGGATTAAGGGATATTTAATTTTAACTTTATTTCACTTTTTAATATTTATTTATAGTGATGAGTATTTTCTAAATAAGATGATAATAGAGTTAATGGGTAATAAAGTAGTAATGGTTGAAATAATACAATCTATAAAAACAAATATGTTCTGATACTTTCAAGGATATACGTGAAGATTCATTCCAGGCAGTTCTTCAACATTTTTAAAATTAATTTATTTGTTTAATAAATATTTATTCCCAGGCCACATACACAAACCACTGTGATAAATAGGAATTTTCGCAATAAATATATCGCCCCCCTCTTTTTACATTTGCCTGTGTGAATCTGTGCACGTATGTGTGTTGGGGGTTCATATTGTTAGGAAGTCAACACAGACAGGAGTATGAAACTTGATCTGAGTTCATCCAACAAGAACAATAAGAATTCAGAGGCTCAGTGTGCAACTTTTGGCTTTGTATTAAGACCTCTTTGTTTGAACCCATGTCTACAGGAAGTGGTCAATAATAGCTACCATTCTTCATTGAAGGATATTTTTGGTTTGGAAATTTCAGGCACGTTGGGTCTAAAGGAATCCCATGCAGTCATCAGTGGGATTCACAGTTTTTAAAGCCAACAGTCAAAATTTTGAAGTGAGACACATGTAAAACCAAATCCTACTTCTGCTTGTGCTGGCTGTGTGACTTAGAGCAGATTACTAACCCTCTCTGATTTTCAGTTTGAGTTCTTTGTTTTTCTACCTGCAAAATAAGGTTCATGGGACCATCTACCTTGTTTATGTGAGGATGAGGCCAGATACTGAATATGATGTGCCTGCCAGTATCTCTTGTATGGCAGAAAGACCTCACACACACAGGGAGGCGGCTCCTCCCCCACACTCTAGCTACAGCTTGTTCTTAGAACAGAATTGTTTTCTGTACATGTCACTAACTAGGAGCACCTGGAAGGAAGGGTTTGTGCTTTTTGCTTACTTTCATTTGCTTGGCACATAGTATATATTCAATAAATATTTATGAGCTAACAAGGGAGCAATCAGATAAGATTTCACAGAAGCATATTTCAACAAAATGAGAGATATCAGCGTGTAGAAAGAAAGCATGCTAAGAAGTGTGTCTCGGAGGTAGGAAAGTCTCATACACGTTCACAAGCAAGACCAGATATTACAGAGGGGAGGAGGAGGAGACTGGGAGGTGGGTTGGCCCATTCTGTAGATGCTGATGTTCCAATGGACAAATAACACTGAAGGCACTGAGGTCCCTGGCGCCAAGGTCTCTGTGGTATGATTTCATCAGCATTTAAATGCACCATTTGGAAGCATTTGGACATTATTTTATTGACAACTAGCGCTGTAAGTTGTGCTATGTCTCTTCCAAAGTTATGTCTTAGCACTTAGTGCCCTGAATGCGACTGACTGTGACGGCTTATCATGGTTGTCAACTTGACACACCTTAGTTTTAAAAATTACCTTCATCAGATTGGCCTGTGGGCACATCTGTGGGACATTTTCTGGATTGCTAATTGATGTAAACGGGCCCAGCCCACTTGGGGGCAGTACCATCTCCAGACAGGTGGGCTGGGCTATATCAGAAAGGAAGCTGAGCAAGCCAGGGCAAGCAAGCCTGGAGGCAGTGTTCCTCCATGGTCTCTGTTCCAGTGTCCGCCTCTAGGTTCCTACCTTGAGCTCCTGCCCTGCCTTCCCTCACTTCCCTCAACTCTGAGGTGAAGTAAAGCCTTTCCTTCCCAAGGATTTATGACAGCGACAGAAAAGTGACCAATGCAGTGACCTTGCATGGAAACAGGGTCTTTGAGGTCAAATCAGGTTATGAGGACATCATTAGGATGGGGCCTAATCTAGTAGGACTGATGTTCCCTCACCAAGGGAGAGAGAGACTGGCGTGCAGACGCAAAGGCAGACAGGAAAAGCCATGTGAAATAAATAAATAAAAGTGCCAATGGCGGAGTACAGCTACAGCCAAGGACACCCGGGATGACTGGCCACCTGGAGAAGGTAGGAAGAAACCAGGAAGGGGCCTCCTTTGTAGCCTCGGGGAGGCAGATCCTTGTCATCACCTTGAGTCTTCGCCTCCACTGCTGGGAGGGAATGTGCTGCTGTTGTGCCAAGCCGCCCTATCTGTGCTCTTTGCGGCAGCATCCTTAGGGAGGAATCCACGTGGAGGGTTGTGAATATCTTAATGGTTTGCACTGCTAGCCCGATGTCAATGTTAGTCCCCTTTCCCGATCGAATAATCTCAAATTCAAAGTTAAGAGAGTCCGTTTTAGAAACGTCAAATCTCCAGAGCCTGGACAGATCTCCGTGCCTACAGAAGTGCATGAAGCAAGGGGAATATTAGCAGAGACAGCATGGACCTCTGGAGCAAGGGAGATACAGACACACACCCCTTTGGGTCCTTGTGGAGTCCATAAAATACCACGAACTTGGTGAAGCGGGCGCGGGCGCTGTGCTCAGAAGAGTAAGCTGTGAGCTGGGTTTGTGCTTATTATAGTCTGGGGACTGTACGGGGACGGCTCAGAAGCAGGGGTGGGTTGGGAAGCACTGCCAGGGCCTTGGAGCCCATCCAGGGTCATTTGTCTTACTGTCCAGGCACATCCCTGGGCTTTGCCTAGTAGCAACCAAAAGTAACTCAGCTGAAAGGATTCACAGGATGCAGGTGCGCTTGGACAGCACTGACTGGCAGGTTCTGACTGGTTAGGGGAAGCCAGATAGAGAAAGGAGATCACTTGAAAACGACTGCCAATAAGACTGCCGAGGAACACATAATGGTGGCTAAAGAGAGCCTGGCATGGAGGAATCTATCCTTTCTCCTAAGACAAACGGCCAGTGGTTAGAAATATGAATAAAGAGTTTAGGGGGGCGGGGAGAGAAACAGAATCAGGTTGTTGGATATTCTCCCAGCTGACTTCCGGTGGAAACAGAATGATGGGCTTGTCACCTCTCTGTGCAGCACCCCTGTGCTTTATAAGTTCGTTCCTGAGGCAAAGACTGTCCATGTGGCACCTAGGGAGATACAGTTGTGGAGTGAAGGAGGTCAGGGTGTATCACGAGATGGCTCTGTCGTTGCATGGTTAGTGGTGCTCGGCCTTGGATTCGGGGGAGCCTCCAACCATCCCAACACTCAGATGGCAATACTGTTCCAGAACAATGCAGAACAGAAGTGGACCCCATCTTTCCCATCCTTCTTAGGAGTTCAACTTTTCTCCACAGCGGCTGGAAAAGTCTCCCTCTCTGTTATGGTTTCAGCATGTTCCCAGATCTGTATGCGGAAGTGCTCATCCTCAGAATGCGACCTTATGTGCACATCGAGTCTATGTGGATAAGATTAGTCAAGACAGGCTCATGAGTGGGGGGTTCCTAATGCAGTATGACCGATGCTCTTGTACAAAGGTGGATTTGGACATAGCCATTCAAAGAAAATAAAAGCCATGAGAGAGATGAGGTGGAGCTTGTGGGGACAGTTGCCGAAGTCCAGCAGACTCCAGAAGCTAGAGACCATCCATGGAAGAGGCTCTTTCAGAGCTCCCAGGAGAAATGAGCTCTGCCAACACCAGACTCCAGGGGTCATCATCCAGAGCTCTGAGTCAGGAATGACTTCCTGCTGTTGAAGCTACTGAGTTGGTGGCACTTTGTTGTAGTGTTCTGCACTGTTTAGTATGAAATGAGCAGTGGGTGGAGCCATAGTTGGAGAGAGGGCTGATGGATTAGGAAGCAGTTCTTGGGAGCAGACCCCCAACAGTGGGGTTAAAGTCGAGAGCTGGGACGACTGGCTTATTTACCATGTGCTCCATGGACATGGCAAGTGCCCTGAACTATTTTATTTGGTCAAATTTCTCCTCTAGCTGCATGCTGGAGGAGCCCCGAAGGACAGAAGGGATGGGGAAAAGACCCAAGTGCAAAGACTCCAGGTTACTTACACCCAGACAAGGCATGACAACCAGCTCCTTTTAAATGTAATCAAAGACTTGAACAGGAAGCTGCTGACTTTAATCCCCTGAGGGAAGATACATTAGGATTACAAGCATATCAGTTATTCTAAAAATAAAAGTGAGCATCTGAAGGAGACAAACAAACCAGCCAAGCTGTTTCTAGAAGACTTCCCTTCCCTGGAAATCTCCCTCATTAAGCTGCCCCTTACAATGATGGGCTTGACATTCCAGAACTTTCTATCAGGGCACTTTGTTGTTTCCCCCTTCCTTCCTCTTTTATTTGTTTCCTAGTCTAGTTCTTAGCAGCTTGCTCCTTTAAATGACTACTTGGCTTGGCATGGCTATGTTTAAAGAAGGGTAATTTGTGTCAGCCACACTTTTCTGCCTCTTATAGCATGCTTCTTTTATTAAATCTTTAAAAATATGTGCCTCAAACCTGAAGATCTTCATATACTCAGGGGAGGCAGGTGCCTTTTGACTTGTAGACATAATTTCATTTGTCTTAGTAAAGTTCAGTAAGTTGCCCACATTTGAAAACAGTAACACATATGTGTATGCATGTACATATCTACACATATGAAGCTCATCTCCACAGTCCCTTGTCTAGCCTGTGCTGAGCCTACAGGTCCCATTCACATTGCTAGGGTCGTAACAGTTTACAAAGCACAAGGTTGTGTCCAGCGCTTTCAGCTGGTCTTTGTGGCCTGATTCTTGCATAGACCTAACCCCTCTGGACATCTCCTTGACTCAGGGGTCAGTTCACAGCTGATCATCTGACTTGATGATCCCTTGGGATCTTGCTGATAATGTCATGCTTAGCAGGACTTGCTTCTCACAGCAGCACAGCTCTTTCTAATTCCTCTCACCGTGTTCACCAGGCCCAATCCTGTGAGACCGAATTTAGTTAGATCAGGAATTATTAAGAAGACTTAACTAAACTGGTGTTTTTCTACTAGTTTCTGTCTCATAGTCCAGAGCACCACAGAGACAACTGACTAGGAACAAGATTCCCATATAAAGAACATCTAATTAAAACACACACACACACACACACACACACACACAATATTAGTGTGTTCCATCACGCCAAAATCATTACTGCGATGTCTCTTCTTGGTTGTCAACTTGACTACATCTGGAATTAACTAAAACCCAAGCAGCTGGGCACACCTGTGAGGGATTTTTTTCTTAATTATATCAGTGGGGTGGGAAGACCCACCATTAATTCAGATCTTTTGAGGTAGGAAGATTCACTTTTAATCTAAGCCCCACCTTCTGTTGATAACGTATATAAGGACATGGAAGAAGGAAGATTGCTGGTTTTGCCTGCTTGCTTTTGCTGGCAAGTCAATTCCTTCACTTGCATTAGAGCCTACTTCTCTGGGATTCTGGCATCTACTGAAGACCAGATGCGGCATCCAGCTTTGTGGACTGAACAACTACTGGACTTTTGGACTCATTGGTAGACAGCCATTGTTAGATTAGCTGGACTGAAGCCTGTAAACCATTCTAATAAATTCCCTATATATTTATATCCTATAGTCTATATCTTATATCTATGTTATATCTTATCTAGATCATCTATATCTATATCCTATATCTATCTATATATGTCATCTATCTGTCTGTCTAGATATAGATAAAAACCTATATATCAGTTCTGTTCCTCTAGAGAACCCTGACTAATACAATGGCTGAAGTAATTTGAGTTCAAGGAAACCTAGAAGTTACCTTGCCAGTATCCACCATTAACTGAACATAGGAGGGAAAGAAAGTGATAGACAGTTCTTCCCAGAAATGCAACCTGTCTTTTCTTACCCTGAACCCTATTCCTCTCTGACCAATAAACATGCAGCAGGTGGAAACCTACCCTTCTTGGGAGCTAGGGAGAACACAAGCAGAGGAAAGAAGACTTTGTTATTTAGCAGAAAACAATTACTATGATGGAGGAATGCTCAGCCCTAAATAAGACATTCATACTACCCCCTAAGGCTCAGGGATTATTGGGGAAGTGGGGCAGAAAAGATGTGAGAGCTAGAAAATAGGGAGAATGGCTGCCAAACACCATCTTCTGGTCAAGGCACAGCCTATGCAATCAGGAATTCACAGCAGCTGAGGATACCTGTACTGAGTCTGCAAAAAATGGCCCTCTCAATAGTCTAGCTTGAATGGAGAAAAAAAGAGTATGGTGGTTTGAAAGAAAATGCCCCCCAAAGGGAGTGGCACTTTTTGAAGTAGGTATGGTCTTGGTGGAGGAAGTGTGTCACTGTGGATGCCGGCTCTGAGGTCTCATGTATGCTCAAGGTACGCCCAGTGAGACAGACCACTTCCTGTTGTCTGCAAGATGTAGGACTCTCAGCTACTTCTCCAGCACCATGTCTGCCTGTGTGCTGCCATGTCCTGCCATGATGATAATGGACTAAACCTCTGAAACTGTAAGCCAGCCCCAATTAAATGTTTTACTTTTTAACAGTTGCTGTGTCATGGTGTCTCTTCACAACAATAGAAATCCTAACTAAGACAAAGAGCCTCAGAGGACTATATCCACATTGGTAGATTATTGCTCTTTATGGATTCAGGGAGAGGAGCAATCTTTGAACCTACTGGAGACTCCATGAGGCTTCAATGGATGGCTCTGTTCCAATGGTCACATAAATAGTCTTGGTCACACTAAGTGGGTCATAAAACCCAAAAGTCATGATTCTGGGTCAGGGATTGGTAGGATGGGGGGTCAGGTGGGGAGTTTGATATGAACGGGAGGGAGGTAAGAGCAGTAATGGAGGGAGTAATTAGAACACATTATATACATGTGTGAAATTGTCAAATAACAAAATTGACTATAAGAAAAGTAGTCGCTAGGTTTCTTGTCCTCATGGGTTCCTGAGAGAGTGTTCATTTCTTGTGAGCCTCTTTACCCATCTCAGAGACCCACAAGAAACAGTCACGCCTGACAGCTTCAATTGTTCCCTGGGTGCAGCTTCACTGTTACCCACTTCCTTATCTGGAATTTGGGGTTCTTGTTCTCCACTAAGGGCAGCGTCAGAAATAGATTTTTCCTGTTTCCTGTTCCTTTTCGTTACAGCTGAGGCTCCAGTTCACATCACTATTCCATCTCAGTGGATGACAAGCAGCCAAGCCCACATCTCTTATGTAAGAGTCTTGTTGCTGTCTACTTCGAAATGTTAGTAAAATTCCTTTTCCTTTATGGCACCAACTACTGTCCAACTCTGGCACTAGAGACCTGGCCCATGAAATGTAACATAAAGTGAATTATTTACTTAGTAATTAGTGTTAGAAAAGGTCTACCACCAGCTTCAAGTATTAATAAATGTGGGTCTTCAGGGATCCTAATCAAGCAACATTCAATGTCACAGGTATAATATAAACAGCCCTTTCTGGCAAACATTCCTAATATCCACTCAGTGTAAATGGGAGTCATGGTCCTCATCACTACAAACAGTTTCTAGATTGATGTCAACAGTTAAAATACTTATGGGAAATAATCTGAAGATAAGCATGAGGAAGCAGAGTTGTGAGGAGGCACAAAGGGCATTATCTACTGAACTCCATCAAAAAGGGCCAGGAAGGAATGAAAAGTCCAATGTGACAAGTCCTCTCATATCTCCAGAGACGCTGGAAATCCACTAAAAAGTATTTGTTTATTTAGAACACACACACACACACACACACACACACACACACACACACGAAAGACCTTGGTCGCAGAGGTGAACACCTATCCAACAAGAAGCTAGAAGCTGTGCCTCCAGGCAGGCAGAATGAGTCCAAGTGTATGACTCCATCAAGATTCCAAGCCACAGTAAGATGGTATGAAAAACCCAGGGAGAGCCTTGTGAGTTAGCCCTGGCTTAATTCCTGCATGTGAAGCCAAGAGGAAAAAGACATTTTGACGATGACATCTTCCTTTTGAAACGCTGTGAGAAATTTTCCTGGAGAGAATAAAGATATAGCACATCTTGCCTAGACGTCTGCATCAAGCCCCGGGTCCTGCTGACATTCATACTTCTCAGCATCAGCGTATTGTTCTCGGATTAGAGTTTGATGGTTGTAAAAGAAAGGAAAAAGATATCGTCAATGAGAACAGTGTTTCTTTAACCTTACAGTTCTTGATATCATTGTATACTAACTCGAGAATCATGGGATGGTTTCTCTGGACTGTGTCCCAGGTGGTGGAATTATAAATGTATTTTTAATTCAAATTGTGAGATCATGGCTTCAGGGAAGCTGACAATGTAGAAATAAGCTGCTAAAAATGTACAGACTGAAAACAGACACATGCTCTCTTTGTCCCCTCTGTCCTGGCACACATGACCTAGAATCTGGACCCTGAATTTATAGCTCATTTGCATATGTAGTAGCAGTTGGCAGCATTTGGAAGACGTCAGCAGTTCTCCGCACATCGCTGAAGTTGGGGCTGCCATCGAAGCCCTGTTTCAGTGTGTTTTGTTTTTCCTGCCATTTCCAAACGAAGCCATGGGCTTGGGACCTCTTCCAAGATGGTCCAGAAAGTAACTTTATTTTTACCCTTTCCTTGTCTCATATCTTACAGCGTTCAACGTCTCTAAAATGATAAGTAGGTCTCATGTTTAGTCAATCCTAGAATGCCCAATAGTGATCTGGGCCGTGCTAGGGAAACCATGCAAGGAGAATGAGTTTCGGGTGACTCTTGCCCAGTGGTTCTCAACCTTCCTAATACTGCGACCCTTTAATGCAGTTCCTCATGCTGTGGTGACCCCCCCCCCAGCCATAACATTATGTCATGGCTACTTCATAACTGTAATTTGCTACTGTTATGGATTGTAATGTAAACATCTGCATTTTCCAGTGGTCTTAGGTGACCCCTGTGAAAGGAATGTTCAACCGCCAAAGGGGTCCCAACCCAAAGGTTGAGAACCACTGCTAGACAGGTTTTGTTTTGTTTTGTTTTTATTTATTTGTTTTTGACTGCTGTTCAAGTCATACAGTGATATTTGGAAGGAAGTGAGCACAGGCTGGAGGCAAGGAGAGATGCATGCCACGTGAGTTCCATTTCCCGTGTGGCGTGTTCCAGGTTAAGATTGCTGAGGTGGATTTTATTTTTTATTTCCCGGTTTCATTCATCTGCCTCCCTCCCAGACCGTCTCTCGTCCCTTTCCAAAGTGCACCTGCGAGGAGCTGACACACAAACGTTAGTTTTTGGCCTTGCACTAGGACCGAATGAGATATTGCCAACGACGTCAGTTTATTGGCAGTAACACGCAAAGCCACAAAGCAGAGACGGGAGCCGGCAGATGTCTCGGAGGACGATGAGGAAGAGGTGGGTGATTCTTTTTTTTTTTTTTTTCAGTTGGAATTTTACTTTAAGGTCAGTTTTTCTTTGTAAGGGTTCGTGCTTCAAAGGTGACAAATGGGAGACAGGGGACCCTCTCACCCAACTCCATTTCCAAAGCTGCTCGCTCTGTCCATGGAGCTACCCAACAGTTTCTTTTCCGATTTGTACGTATGCATTCTATACATGTACAAGTGCTTTATTGAAGAGTTAGTTCGAGGTACCAAGAAAGCCACGTGTGTTAGGAGAAACTGGTCTATATGTGGACACGTGAGACTGAGACTCTTACTTCCATGCAAAGGTGCTGTTTTTCTCCTCTCAATGGTGATTTACACCTTGAAAATCAGGAACCGAGACGTTCGAAGTCAATTTCAGACTGGGTGGTGGCTCTGGGTTCCTGATGAGTCAGGGTTTAGAGTCTGTTCGGTATTTTTATAATGATGAAGCAGGACAGAGATCAAGGGCAGTTGCCCAAGGGACTTCTTGAGTCTGCCCTTCCATTAAGACACATGGGTTGGGTGAGAAAAGCAGATTTGGGTCTGGAGGGTCCAACCAATGAAAAGACTAAGGAGCATTTATGCTCATCTTTCCTGCTGACGTGCTTTGTCCCCAGGGGCTCTTACTGTATAGCCGTGGAAGACTCAGTGGAAATAGGAAGAAAACAGGCTGCCTTTCCAAGGACCTTCCATGTATATCTCATTTCTTGTTCTTCTGCTAGAGTACCAAGGTCTTAAGCCCATCATCCCACCTCCAGGAATTCTGTCTTCATAGCTTCAAGTCAGAGCTGAGGACCTTTCCTGTGGATGTCTTTTCCCACCCTAAAGGGTAATTCTGATTTCGGCTGACCCCAGAAAGCACTTGGAGAAGCCTGGCTCTCATAGCTGGAGTTTTGTTTTTGTTTTTTCCATAAATGGAATTGAGGACATAATCACAGAGGAAAATAGGACAAAGAGGAGGAAGTAGAGAGAGGCAGGGCACACTTTCGGGAATGGTCCTGTCTGTGTGATGGGCAGAAGGTGAGTGTAGTACTCAGTCTGCGGTTCAGATGAGATGCTGCTCCCTCTGGGGTGAGCAGGCCTCTCTCCCTCTTTGTTGTAGTGAGTATCAGGTGGCATGATGTTTCTCGAAATTTCGGCGTCTCCCTGAGCTTTGGTTTCAGTCTACACATCTTCAACCTGTACTAGAGAAGCCAGTGAGAAGTTCCAAAAAATTCTCATCCCAGGACACTCAAGTGCTCTCACGAGGCTGCCTTTGTCTCTAGACTCACACTTAGCTCTCAGACACATTACATGCAAATGATTCAGGGGAAATATGCCCAGATTTTCGACACTGGCCTGACCCTCTGTTTAGACTATTAGTGGCGCTGATTCTGAATCCACTTGGCCTTGATAGATGAATAAGTAATGCCTGTCTCCATTTCCTAGGAAACAGGGTTCTCTCTGTTAGCCCAGACTCCTCCAAGGGGCTTCCCCAGGCACCTTTTCCTGGCAGTAGTGAGTATTTTGTTGTGTGTGTGTGTGGCTGCTTTGGGGACTTCAATGGGGGGTGGGGGGAGGATCAAGTGTCCGTTGGGTGTGAGGCAGGGAAGGAGGGAAACGGCTTCAGGTGATGGATTTCAGCAAATGTCGGTATTGCTAGGACTATGAGGTCCTTGTTCAGACAACCTAAGGTGAAGGAAGACATGGCTGCCACCAGCTTGCTGAACACAGTCAGGGAGAAACCTGGACTGCATTCTTGGCCACTTTGTGCCCCCTTGTGTTCAGAGTGTTGCTTTCCTTCGGTGCATCTTGACCACACACAAACACCCAAGGCACATAAGGAGGGATGAAGTTCTCCATAATTATGCACCTGCCACCGCTAATGTAGGAAGTGAAAATAACAAAAAACGCATTCCATCCCACACAGCACAGAAATGCTAGCCAAAAAGGAAAAAAAAAAATCCTCCCCTCAAAATGCCACCAGGACTCCTTTTCTTCTTTTTAGCCCACACCCTTATGCAAACCCAACACCTAAGCACCTGGAAGGCAGGACAGCACACTCATATCTTGCAAGGTCCGCTGCTGCTCCTCGGGGTGCAAGCAGGGAGACTGAGGCATTGACACCCAGTGTACAAAGCCTCCCATTTATGCCCATTACGTAAGTCTCCCAGGGTCTCTTTGGAGGGATAGTGAAATTACATTTTACAAACTAGCAAAAGGTGACCCAGCTTATTTTATAGGTTGAATTGTGTCTCTTTCTATATTGAAAGCCTAATGCCCCGAACCTTAGAATGAGACTTTGTTTAGAAATAAGGTTTATAATCTGCTAAGTTATGATAAAATCCTTGAAGGGAGTTCTGGTTCAATTGGGAAAAAGTGGTCAGAGACCTCTACATAGGGAGAATAGCGCAATGAGATGGGTGCTGGAGCCTAAGCCACAGAGCAGGACACAGAACAGGTTCTCTGTATCCTTTTCGACTATGCCTACAGGCTTGGTACATCACCAGGAAGGTAAGAGTGTGAGGGTCCTGACACTATTTGTATTTTAAACACCAAGGAAGCCTCTTTATCTCCTCTGTGCTCACTTAAAACCGACTCAGCAGCGTCAACTTGTGGATTCCTGCCCCTCTCCACTTGTGAATACTCCCCACAGGGTCTTCGGCGCTTATTTTTAGGCTGTATGTCCTGTATGTTAACCATCCCGAAACTTTCTTTCATGCTGTAATGCCTACTTTGTCATTTCTTGTGGATTCTGCAGCTTCAGGAGTTGAGGCAAGGCTCGGGTGTTTCTTTTTCATTTTTCATTTTCTCTTGGCATTTACTATGAAGTCGGGGAATGTACAGGTGGGTTTTGCTTTTGCTCTGCTCCACCCGCCCCCCAGAATTAATAAAGTCAGTAAATGGTTTCAGTGGAGAGAAGAGTTGGTATAGAGGGACCAACACCCTTCCATGCCTGATGCCATGGTGGAGAAAGATGTCAGGTGGAGTTATGGAGAGAAGCACTTGAATTTATGCATAATGGGGGGGTCTCCAGAGAGAAGGGGATTTAAGATAGGTGGAAGTTAGGATTTAACAGTGGAAGTCCCCAAAACTCAAAGTGGTCCCAAAGATCCACCTAGATCAAGGGGACACTGCAAAGACCTTACTCTTGTTAGAGCAAATATTTTAAAGTTAAAAAAAAAAGACTGTTTTTAAAGAGTGACACAACTTTTCCATCTCTTGAGTGACAAAGAAAATTGCTATGTTATCCCGAAGTCTGACTCTTGGATTCTCAGGGTTCAGAGCTGGCGGCTAGAAGAGATCCCCTGCTTCAATTGCCTGGACAAGTGCCTCAGCGTGCAGCTGTGTAACGATGAAGAGGTAGAGTCAAAGCTTTCTACCACTTACTTCACCCCAAAAAACAACACAAGGTAGGAAAAAGCAATTGGTGTTGCATCAGAATGTTATGGTGTGTGTGTGTGTGTGTGTGTGTGTGTGTGTGTGTGTGTGTGTGTAAGAGAGAGAAAGAGAAGGAAGGGAGGGAGAGAAAGAGAGAATCCCTCAACTGCCACTCAGAAAGCCAATCTATAAAGATAACAACTGTATGATTTTTTTATCCTTTAAAAATGTTAATGTGTCTAGCATTTTGTTAATGTGTCCAACATTCTTAACCCCAGGAGGACCTATTTCAAGCATGGAGATTTCTATCAGGTGTCTGGGTTCATGAGCTGTTTGAAAAGAGACTCCACATCTTGGAATTGCATGAAGGAGAATGCATGCTTATCTCTTTTCGCGATGTTCACATGGCCTGTGTGCCCTCCGAAGGGCCTGCATCCCGTAAGATCTTGTTTCTTTACCCCTTTCACAGCAGTATGCACCAGGCGTTCCTTTCTTAAGTGCCAAGGAAGCCATGTTTTAAAGTGCGCCAATAAACTTGAATTCTAAAACAGCCTAGGATTTCCTAGCCACGCAGGCTTTGGCCATTAGCTGTTGTTCTTTCTACCTTTTGAAAACATCACTTCCCACCACAAATTCTGGTTGCTCCTTATCCGTTCAAATGTCCATGACTTCAGTCACCTTTGCTGCTTGGATAGAGGCTTTTTTTTTCCTTGTGATTTTTTTTATTATTTTTTAATTTTATAATTTAATTTAATTTTACATATTAGCCACGGATTCCCCTGTCCTCCCTCCTCCCACCCTCCCCCCTGCCCTCCTCCCAATCCACCCCCCATTCCCATCTCCTCCAGGGCAAGGACTCCCCTGGAGATTCAGTTCAGCCTGGTAGATTCAATCCAGGCAGGTCCAGTCCCCTCCTCCCTTCACCCAGGCTGAGCAAAGTGTCCCTGCATAGGCCCCAGGTTCCAAAAAGCCAGCTGGAGAGAGGCTTTTGAAGCACGCGTAGTAAGAGGAGTGATATTAGGAAATTGTTGCACATTCTTGTTTGATCTAAGTTGGAAGAGCCAGAGAGCTAATCAAGAGCTCTAAACTGTGATCTGGGAGGCAGTAAGACAACACCAGGTGAGCAGGGAAGCACGGAAGAGGTACAGTACTGGTGAGTGTGGAGCACTCCCTAACTGCCTCTGCAAACGTCCCAAGTAGCTTCCTTGGTTCCGAGCATCATAGCCGCGCTGGGACAGCTGACAGAAACTGAGAACTCTGAAAGGGGATTTGGTTTGAGGAAAAGGCCGCGGCTTGGTTTCAGGGGTGCAGGGCTTGAGGTGTTCCAGAGAAGTGCTAACCCACCGTGAGCTTGAGGTATTGGCCCACATGAAACTTGGGCCTCCCTCCCCTCCCTCTGTTCCAGCGGGTGGGGGACTGATACAGTCACAGTATCACAAGCAGATTATGACACTCTGTATAGAGAATGGAGGGAGGAGTGGGGTGGTTAGTGCTTTTTTTTTTCTTTTTGTACACAGGGCCTATTTCCTCTTTGAGGGGTCCCCATCTTAAAATGTATGGTTTGTCAGCAGCTGGTGTGGGAAGGTGGGCACTGGGACTTTTCCAACCATAGAAGCACTCCTTTCTATCTTTAAAATCTTCCCTCCCTCTACCCTTGAAACCCCCAAACTGGAGTAGATCCTTCAAGAAGCCAGAGACCCTCACCCTGTCTGCTTTCTCACAGACTTTAAACTAAATGACCACACTTACTGTCCACAATTCACTTACTGTTCAGTGGAGAGCCTGACCACATTTCTAGCTGGAAATAAGGTTCATTGGTCTAGGGGACATGGCATGGGCGGTAGCCCACCACAGGTGAGGGGATGGAATCAAGGACTTGGAACCCTGCACAACTTTTAATGACTAAATGAATAATTTCTCTTGTGTCTAAAGGAACAGTGAGATGACTAAAATTGACTATCAACTTGATTGGATTAAGAAACAATTGGAACTACTGGTAAGACATACCTTGCAGTGAAACTGTATGGTTATTTCCAAAGATGTTTCATTGAGGAACAAAGACCTATCTTGACTGTGGATATCGCCATCCAGTAGAGAGGGGCTCACAGAATTAATAACTCAATAAAATATTGTCAATGTGACACAACCAGGGTCACATGGGAAGAAGGGATCTCAACTGGGGATCTTCCTGCGGCCATGTCTGTCAGTGATTGTCGTGATTGAGCATTGATGTGGGAGGGCTCATCCCATTGTTTGCCATCCCATACTAGAAGTGGGTGGTCTTGGGCTGGATAAGAAAGCTAGCTAAGCATGAACCTGCAAGAACAAGCCAGCAAGCAGTGTTCCTCCATGGTTATTGTTTCCCGGTTCCTGCTCTGAGTTCCTTCCCTGATTTCTCTCAATGATGGACTGTGACCTGGAAGCATAAGCCAAATAAACCCTTTCCTTTCCAAGTTGCTTTTGGTCATGGTGTTTTATCAAAGCAACAGAAGTAAAATTTAGAGCACTTGTGCTGTTACTTTCCCACACCCCGGGCCAAGCCATTTCTTCCATATTGCCCTGCCATCCACGGTGGCTTACGTTGTTCTGATCAGTGACCCAAAGGAAACCCATCCTTAAGTTTCTTGGGTTAGATATTTGGTCATAGTGATAAGAAAAGTAACTCAAGCAAGCAGAGAATCCGCAAAACACAACTTCAAATTATTCATGTTTAGAGGTTAATTCAAAATGAGATGATAAAACCTGTAAAGGAAAATGTGTTGAAAAAGAAAAACAGAAAAGCAGAGGCATTATGCAATTGATAAAGCCTTTCCAAGATTGCTGCCCACCAACAATGGGTACGAACATTCACAAGGGACAGCCACAAGAAGATTCATATCAGCATCACTTAGGGCAAACCAAAACAAAATCAGTTGAGAGTATGTGTATAAGTGGAGAGAGGTGGTGTGTTCATTCAGAGGAACACTATACAACTAGACACCCAGAAAACAGCTGTAAGCAGCCAATAGAACTAGGCATGGTTTCATTATAACATAAAAGCATGGTCTTGTTATTTTGTTAGAAGTCAGAAGAATGGTATCCTCTGAGGACCAGGAAGGACATGGCCATCTAAGATCCTAGTGTTTTACTTGGAGAAAGGTTTCCTCGAGGCTAAGCACAGCATGATGCAGTGACAACTAGAAAATGTTAGAATTGCTTTTTTAGTTCCACAGATGCCAAGGAGAAGTTCTAAGAAATGTAGGTAACTATGTAAAAATATTTAGTCTACAAAATAAACACAAAAACTAATAGTAATATCAGAAGTTAGACAACCATCTGGGAAATAAAGTCACAGAAAGAATTATAAAAGACTTGAGCAAAAGTCTTAGGAAACCTGTAGTGTTGTATTATTCACAGTTCAACACACACACACACACACACACACACAGAGAGAGAGAGAGAGAGAGAGAGAGAGAGAGAGAGAGAGAGAGAGAGAGAATGAATAAAATGTGGTGATGGAGGCAGAGTCAAGACCCAGGAGAGCTGATGGAATAGTTCCAAGTCTGAGTTCAAAGGCCTGAGACCCAGGACCAATGGTGCAAAATTCTGCCTGAAGTTGGATCCAAAGGTAGGAGAAGAGAGAGGCCTTCTACAGATGAAGCCCACCCACTTTGAGAGGATAACTTGCTTTAATTAACCCACTGATCCAGCCTAATTCACCACCACAGCTAAATCCCAAATCATCTTTAAATGCATACCTAGGTACTCTATGGTCCAGTCATATAGACACATAATGCTATCTTCATGACTACGTCTAAACACAAATGAGCAAAAGATGTGGATTGGGTTACTGATGGCTGACAGTGTTAGATGCTGTGGCAAGTGCAGTGGACAGAAGAGGCTGGTCAACATCTTGACAACACAAGGGGGCCAGAAATAACATTTCCTCAACTCAGAGATAGGAAATTTAGAATGGGGACCATTAACTGGTTAATATTTAGATAGTCAAAGGGACCAAATGATCTTTCCTAGAAAAATAAACTAAAACATGGGCTAAGGAGAAGGTTTAGTGGATAAAGTGCTTGCTGTGAGAGTCTAGATCCCTGGCATCCACTTAAAAAGCCAGACGTGACAGTGTGAGCCCATAATGGCAGCACAGAAGCACAGAGACTGGTGGATTCTGGGGATTAATGGCCAGCTAATGGATCCAGAGCAGCAAACTTCAGGTTTAGTGAGAGACTGTGTCAAATAATCAGTAAAGTGGAGTGCAATCCGGGACACACCCAACATCAACCCATGACTTCCATAGACAGCTGCCTGGTGAACACCCACACGCCTCACACGGAAAAGAAAGAAAAGGAAAAGACAAAACTCAAAGAAATCAAAGTGAACATAAAAAGCTTACACCTTGAGCCTAGAAACCAAAGGCTTGGGATTGAGATAGTCTAGGGATACAAAGTCATAGAAGAGAATCAACTGTTGACTAGGTTTGGGAAAATGAGGACAAGAAAGGCAGATAGGACCTGAAGAAGCTGGAGATCCTTGCTGGATTTACAGGGAACAATGTCTTCTGGAACCTTGCAGAAATGTGTGTGTAAATAAAGCTGATGGCACTCTGCCACAGGGAGTCCACTGGGGAGTTTCCTTTGACAATAGGAAACAGGGACTCAGAACAATTTCCTGGTGGACAATCTAGTGTGCCAGGGAATTGCCCACCACTCAGTGGAGGCGATAGAGGAGTAGTGAGGTTCCTTCTCCAACATCTTCTGCTGTCTGAGAACCAACTAGCTCTCGGACAAGTGAGGTGATGCCTTGGAACCTGCAAAATGCTTTGGCTGAATTAACGTTACTTTGTCCAGCTCAGAATGTGAAAGAGTCCTCCAAGATCAAAAGTAATAATTGTATAAATAGAATGAATGGTTCCTCAGGGTCATACCTTGCCATCAAGCACCTGTAAGGACAGGTTTAGTGACCTCAACCAGGAAGAGTGATCCACCCAACAGTGTGGACACTGACCATTTGAATTTTACACTAGCAAAGGTAATTGAGTAGAGTGAGACCACATAGGTCTGCTTTTTATAAGCTTCATATTCTGTATTAAAATATTATTAGGTTTACATAAGTCTGAAAGCCACTGGTCTATCTCATTGTAAAGGTCAGAGACACTACAGTGGCTCAGGGCACTCTCCATAGAATTAAGAATCATATTAAGCTCTGCTAGGTCACAGAATCCATTCATGAACACTATGATTTCATCAAAATTTAAAGTATTTCATGTAACAAGCACTCGATATATGCACACGCTTTTAATCCTAGAACTCAGGAGGCAGAGGCAGGTGGATCTCTGTGAGTTCGAGGCCAGCCTGGTTTACAAATCAAATTCCAGGACAGCCAGGGATACACAGAGAAACTCTGTCTCAAAAAACCAATAAATAAATAAACAAATAAATAAATAAATAAATAAAATAAAAAATAGGAAAGAAGAAAGAAATGAATTCAATTGGTCAAAAGGTTTTGTTTATCAATCCCTTAACTCCCCTAGATTGAAAGCTACTTCGTGAAGTTCTGAGTCTTCCTAATGTCTGCAGATCCTCTCTCCTCTCAATGCTGGAACTCAAGAGTAAGCCCTTTATGAACCAGGGTACAAGTGTGGTTGGCTCGGTGGGTTATGGCCCACCTGTCTCACAGTCATGGCCAGTATTTGCAGGCTGCCTGGAGAACTTGAAAGGACATTTGCCACTAGAATTCCTGTCCTTATCTCCAGAAAGCCAGAGATCATTTCGATATGTAGGTAGAAAACCCTATTCACTGCCCCATTCTTAATCAGGCTGTTTTGGACCAATCTGGCCTACAGTCTATAGGTTCTCTAAATCTCATTAAATTTAGAGAGAAAATGTTGTGCTTTTAATTAAAAATTCCTAGATTATTTCAGGGCCCAGACTTGTCACTCATAAAATGGAATGAGCCTATTAAGTTAAATTTCCAGAAATTAGTATTTCCATTCTAAAAATGTGAGAAGTGTGAAGATGTCTCCCATCATTCATAAGCATTGATGTACATGCGGGCGTTACATGTACTCTGCCTGTATCCAAGCATGGCATTTGTGTCAAAATTCCATTTTCTCTTGCCTCTGAGTGCTACAGGTATTTTAGTTGGCGCTACTTTTAGACTTGTTACTCTTGGGAGAGTTAATTACAAACAATTTAATTAAGATCTCTTACTCATTAATGTTCTAGTAGCTTAGTTAAGTTTGGGTTCGCTCAGCAGGCTGCAGAGGTTTAATTTCACCAGGTACCCTCCCCATTATCTCATCCACCATCAGTACAGTGGTGCTTGCTTCTTTATCCTTCCCTGCCTGGGGTCCTGACAACATTTAAATTATCATTAAAGCTAGGAATTCGAGGAGAGCCTTTTAGCTACCACCTGCCCCGATGAGGGTTCAATTTCCATTTTGAGTCTTTGAAACGCAAGCTTAAAGATCCACCAGTACTGTTCTCCTCAATAAGGCTAAGCAATGTCTTGTTTTTATTAAAACCAGAGCAATCATGCATGGTTTCCATTAACTTTGTGAAAAATTGCAGATTTAAAAGAGAGAAGAAAAAAACCCACAAAAAACCAACAACCCTGTTTTGTAATATATCAGAGGCTCCAAAACAAAGTGTGTAAATTTTGACAGTTCACAGAGGATATACACAGCAGTGGGAAATTCACAGGCCAAATGTTAAGGAAATAGTTTCTTTCACTTTCCCCCCCCCCCCTCAGGACATTATACACAATCACAATTTATACAGAATCACAAATGTCGCCAATATAGACACCAAGAGTAGAATATAAGAGCATGGAATTCAGATTGGCTTTAGGAACTTCCATACTCTAAATTGATTAATCTTCTCAGGTATGAGTGCTTTAGGAACAAGGAATAACTAGTTTTCTGGCTTAAGTAGAAAACAAAGAATGATTATTTAAAGCTGATTTTTCTTCTTTCTAGATTTTGGCTATGTATTTTCATTCTCTGTTAAGCACAGTGTTCCCTAATAGTTACGGGGCCATCCGTCAGTCTGTTCTTACGCATGCAATGGGAATCACTCCAGGTTGTAAAGAAGGACCGATTTAGGGTTTGTTCTTTTCTTTCTAGTTTGGTGGACTTGAAATAACTCCAAGGCATCTCTTCTGAAATATATAATTGCCAACATTCTGAGTTTTTTTATCCATAAATTATTACATATTCATGAAGAATATGACAAACTTAAAATAGTTTGTAAAATTAATGGGAAATTAGAAACAATATTTCTTTAATAATTTAAATGTCAAATTCATATCAGCAAGAAAAAATACTTACTCTAAGTTGATATAGGGCCACTGGAAAGTACAGCTCCAAATGAGAATGCAGGCCTCTGGGTGTGATAAGCCCCAGGTAGGTTTGCAAGATTTAGCAAATGAACGTGTATAACTTCCAGTTGAATTTGAATTTCAGGTAAACGATGGAAGTTATTTAGGGATAGACTTAGGCCATTCAGTATTTAGGACAATGTTACCCTGAAACCATGCTCATTGTCTATCCAAAATAGATCTGAACTGGGCATGTATATTCTACCATCTGATAATCTTAGACTCAGGGAACTTAGAGTCAGGGTCAGCGCACAGCACAATGGCTACCAGAACCCATTCTGGGTCTTCCAGAATTGTCTTGCTTTTGTTCTATGGCAGGGCACCGGAAGTAATTGTCCTATTGGCAAACCTCTTTAATCTGTGATTTCTAAAACTGGAAAAATTTGTCTTTCCCTTTTAGGAATCTCATGTCTGAAGACAATATATGTTTATTTTGTTCTCACTCTGTGGATTGACACCACTAGAAGCCTGACCATAAAACCCACACTTACTCTGTGAAGTGGTTATTTTAACATGGAGTATCAAAATTGTTTCCTCACTCTGGGATTTTTATGGCTAAGTTGTTTGACATGTATTAAAACTTAAGGAGAATTTCAACTGGGAAACTGCAGTCTGTAGTTAGAATCGAGCTTTCAATGTAAAACTTTGAGCATTCATAAAAACCAATTTTTTTCTTCCTCTCTATTATTTTACCATCAAAAATGAATCCAGAGGGTGGCTACTTATCAATGAAAATGTACAAACACTGTCAAAAAAGACAATGATTTTTTGCAGCTGAGCAATGTGATGGAAATGGGCAGGGGTTTGTTTCAGTGGCTGGAATTTTATAGCCCAAAGCTGTGTTTTCTGGCAAGAGAACCCAGGGCCTGGATGAGAAGTGTGAAAACATGAGGTCCTCCACAGGATGCTGGGAAATGAGTAGGGCTTGTGGTTCCCATCACCTTTGAGGCCAGGCACTGAAAACCGAGACTACAGCAGGGGTTTTGCTGTTGTTGTTGTTATTTTGTATCTTGCTTCTGAAGGAACAAAGAGTCTAAAAACATTACTGTAATTTTTTCCCCTCAATATCCTGAGAGTTTGTCTGCAAGAGACTGGCTAACTCACATTACATGCGCTGGAAGGGCTACTGTTGGTACCAGTCAAAGCTGGGATACAGACACACTGTTCAGTGGATCGATTCTACCTACAGACCTGGACCTGGGTGGTCAGGTCCCCTTCTGTTTTTTGTTCTTCTTCTTCTTTTTTTTTTGGTCCATCTAGGAAGGAGACAATTTGAAAATGAACTTCTAATTTTGTTCTAGTCAGGACTAAGCACAGTCTATTGGACACAAAGCAGCGAGCCCCACGGCATTTTAAAACCAGATGTTTCTTGGAATAATACTTAAATTTCCTCCTAGAAATTGATACTGAAATATTTGTGAATGACCGAGTATCAGGGAATCGCTTTACAATGATACTGCAGTGAGAGAGGAAACAGCAGCAATAGAAATGAAGCATGAATTGTCATCTAAAACTGGGTTTAAGTACATGGAGGTTAACGTGCTAGAGGTGTGTGTGTGTGTGTGTGTGTGTGTGTGTGTGTGTGTGTGTGTGCATGTGTGTGAGTGTACGAGTGTATGAATGTGTGTGTGTTGCATACGTGGGTGAGTGTGTGTGTGAGTATGTGGGTGAGTGTGTGTGTGAGTATGTGGGAGTGTGTGAATGTGTGTGTATGTGAGAGTGTGTGATTTGTGTGTGAGTGTGTGTGAGTGTGCGAGTGTATGTATGTGTATGTGTATGTGTTGCATACGTGGGTGAGTGTGTGTGTGTGTGAGTATGTGGGAGTGTGTGAATGTGAGAGTGTGTGAATGTGTGTGTGAGTGTATGAGTGTGTGTGTATGTATGTGTGTGTGTGAGTATGTGAATGTGTGTGTGAGAGAGATAGAGTATGTGTGTGTGTGTGTGTGTGTGTATGTGTGGTGTGTGGTGTGTGGATGTTCATGGACACACAGAGTTAGAAGGAGAAAAGACTGAGCACTTCAGCAAAGGTTTCTGGGGAAGTTGGAATGGACTGGCAGGAACAATTGGTTTCAAGGCTTCGGCTTGTAAAATGGAGGAGAGGCACCCGCTGCCCTGTGAGTGGAGGAATCCGAAGGAAGCAGGCATGCACACAAGTAGACAGCCACATTCCTCTTGGCAGTTCCCATGAAGGTCTTTGAAGGGTGGAATGGAGTACTGCTCATCCAGCCTGCTTACGGTGAATGCCACGACTGCACACTTCCGGTTTGCTGGCTACACCTGGGTTCTGTGTCAGGTCTGGAGATCTGCAAAGACAGCTTGAACAATCATTGCCAAAGAAACCGAATGAATTTGCACCGTGCCTGTACGGTCTCCAGGGTGTTGGAGCATGGTGCAGTGGTCCTGCTTCCTCCTCGAGCTGCAGACTGCCAAGCTCCTGGAGCAATAACCCCGTGTTCTCAGCACTAATGGCATGCTTGGTCAGTATGGCCAGTAGTTGTCAGGTCTGAGGATGGTAGGTGTGTGGAAAAGGAGGGCTTCATTGTTTCTGTCCTCTGGGGGAGCGGAAGCCTTGATGGTGACATTATGGTTTTGCAGAAGATAAACAAGGGACTGGACAGTTCCTGACATTTCATGAAGTAAATCAA
Organism: Peromyscus nudipes; assembly: GCA_902168325.1. NCBI lineage: Eukaryota > Metazoa > Chordata > Mammalia > Rodentia > Cricetidae > Peromyscus > Peromyscus nudipes. Next base: position 73,934 of record CABHPH010115935.1, read on the forward strand.
GCATACTGAAAGAAAGAAAGAAAGAAAGAAAGAAAGAAAGAAAGAAAGAAAGAAAGAAAGAAAGAAAGAAGAAAGAGAGAGAGAGAAAGAAAGAAAGAAAGAAAGGAGGAAGGAAAGAGAAAACATAGCCCTTTATAGTCACAAAAGAAAGCTTAGTTTGAAAGCAGTCTCCCTGTCCTTTCTCTGCTGGGTAATCTAATTTGAATGCAAGGAAGTCTGGCAGTTGCAAATGCTAGCTGGCAAAAGAAGCGCATTTTCATTGACTTCCTGGGATTCTTTGCCTCCCTCAAATATTTTGGATACAGAGAACATGGCACAGATTCTTCAGTCAGTGCTAATGATGAGAAGAACGGCATAATGGAGAGCGGGCCTCATCCAGAGAGAAGTCGTGCAGATGAACGCATCCTGCTCAAAATGGAGGTCGCTTCCAAGGCTGCCAGGCTGGCGACCACGAGCCGCGAAGACTGTGACATCCAAGTGTCGCGGCTCCAGTCAAAGTCGGAAGAGTCTGCCAATTGAAGACAATTAGCAAGCGCGACTTCTCAATTGTGTTGACAGATGAGGGAGAAAAATCAAATAGATGTGAGAGTTGTGTTTATCCTGCTGCAGTGTTTTGCAATATTATGTCTATTGATTTGCTTTTTGTTTCTTAGTTATTGGGTGGATGGCGCACTGCTCTGCCTGTCAACCCGGCAAGCTTGCTTTCGCAGCTGCTTGTCAAGTGAGAATTTCTACACAAATCACCGCAACCCGTCTCACAGGGGACATTAGGCCAAAGATACTATTATGATTTAATGGAAGGTTGGGGGAGGGAGCTGTAGTATGTGGCTCAATTTTCTTTCCATAACAATTGGGTATAGCTTCTGAATTCTGTAATGTGGTGCAGCCTGCTGTAAATGGTTTAGTAGGTTTCCAGGGTCCAGGAAGGTAGGCTGGGATGTGTATGGCTGTCATTTGCTTTTATGGCTGACCCTCTCTGTAAAATGTGATATGAGTTCACATCACTTTATACTGGGTTGCAGGGTTGTCAAATTTAGGTACCATGGGCAGTTGTTGGAAGCACAGACTAAAGCCTTGAAGAATTCAGAGGCTCTGATGCTGCTACAATTGTTTCAGAGAGTCAGTTTTTTTGCTTTCCAGTCTCTCTTTTGTATCTTCTTTATTTCCAGATGCCTTTGAGCCCAGTATGGGAAGTTTCCTCAACTGTATTCCTCCTCCCTAGAGGGACCACTCATCCCTCAGTAATTTTAATCTGAAATTTTAATGTGAAGCTGGCTCTAATGTTTGGCTCTGTGGCAGGAGCCCTGAGTCTAACACAGAAGAAGCAGATGCAGGATAATTCAGGATCCCATGACAGAAACAAAGCTCTTATACCACACTACACTTGGGAACACTTGGGAAAGGGAGTTAACCAAAGGAATGATTATTTATGGGAAATAATTTAGAAGATAAGACAAGTGAATAGGAAAAAATGAGAATTTGGGACTTGGGAACACCCTTCAAATCATGTTTCATACTTAACTTTTTTCTTATGTGTATGACCCCACTGGTGCAAGAAATCAGTATTATCCAATAGATTTTACCCTCTGCCTCTGTTAATTGATTTATACATGTACATGTATTCCATCGCTCAGGCTAGACTTGAGCTTGCCACCCTCCTGCTTTGTTGCCCGAGGAGCTGAGTTTACAGATGCATGCCACCATGCCTAGCTTTATTAACTTACGTTTAAACATCCCCCAAATGGGAACTGTTAGAGAGTCTGTTCGCTATTCCTCCAAGCACCCTTTGAGTCGTGCTTTCCATAGAATGGGTGTTGTGCTGGGCTGAGGGGCTCCAGAAGGCAGAAATCACATACATCTTGGCTAGGAACAAAATCCTGCACTCTAGGCATGTGTTCACGTCTACAAGTTTCTTCTTGGTATTACATACTGAGGCCGCTGCATCCAACTTGCTCGCTGGTAGTGAGTTAGGTGCATTTAGGGAGATGCATTGCTTTCCTGCAAGGAACACAGGGACTGTTAAACAAGCAGCAGGGGGACGGCTCAATTTTAAATAAAATTTACAGGCCCAGAATGAATGCCCTTCCCTACATAACCGACTTACTACCAGGGAATTTCGTAGGCACCGGGGATTAGAAATGCCAATTCTAAAGTTAATTACAATACATAAACATGTATTTAAAAAGATAATTATTTGACATTATTTTGGAACTTGACTGAAAATTGCTTCCTAAGGACAAAAATCTCCTTCTACAAGCTCTCAGATGACTTAGCATACAGCAAAAAGCCATGCATCACACAGCACGTAAGCTTCTTTCTTAGCCATGCATTCTGTACAAATACCAGCCCTTCCAACTCTTTGTTCCATCTCCCGTTCCAGTGTTTCCTCCCTCAGGAGTCATCTTCTTTTTCTACCTTGCATGTCATAAATATCATCATAGGAGAGAATGTGCCTCGGTGTAGTTTTATTATTGAAATGTCTTGAGCTTCTTCAGCTGGATCATCATGAGCTCATGCACTTCCCAGCTTATTCCCTGTTTCAACCAGTTCACAGAGAGTAATACCAGAGTGATCTTGGATGCCCCACAATTTGTCACAGACTCTTCACTTACATAAATATTCATTCAGCACCAATGATGGGCACAGGATGCTATAGGAATACAAATTGATTTCGACTACAAATCCCTGTCCTCAACACGCTGATCATCTAGATGTGATTGGCCATTCACCTGGAGTCACAGTTAATGATGCACTAACAAGGGTAGAGCTTTCAAGCATGCTTGTGGGGAAGATGCTATTTTATGACAAGAATGGTCTCCTTAGAATTTACAGGCTTGAAAGCTTTGGGCTGGCCACATGTAACCCTTCCAGTAATCCTGTGCTGCATATATTTTCATCTCCATTTCACAGAATGTGAACACTGAAACCCAGCCAGTTAAATGACCAGAAAACTAACCATTGGCAGACCCAACCTATGCTCAATATTACTGCTAAGCTTTCTAGCTGGGCAGTCTCTGCTCTGTCTGTAAACAAAGGACAGAGCCATCTACTTTTGCAGGTGGTTACACTAAATCAGGTATGTTTTCCTGTAGCTCTGGGATATTGAGTATATCCATCAAGATTCCTATGTTGAAATTCTCATTTCTAATGTGGGACCTTTGGGAGATGAGTAAATCATGGATGTGGAACTTGAACAATGGGTCTGATGTCCTTATGAGAAGGGACACAGAATATGTTTTCACTTTGCTCTCTGCCATGTGGGGACACTGCAAGAATTTGGCTGCCTGAAGCCAGGAAGTAGCCAGCACCAGACTCCACACTAGAGCCCTTTGGTCTTTAAGTTTGCAGCTTCCAAAACAGTACAGAATAAATGGTTTTTATTTAGGTACAGTAGCATGAACTGTCTCAGTATCTCCAGCTCTAAGATATCACTCACTGTAAGTATCATGGTTATTTTGTATTTAACTTATACTAACTTTGCCAATCTACAAATGCACAATCTCATTCTTTGGGATGGTACTATATTATTTAAAGAGCTATTTTAGCTTGAAAATACCAGTTTTCTCTTTAAATCAGGCATGACTTGGGTACACAGAATGTATGGAAGACAATGCTCTTTTTCATCTGAACTTTTTCGTCTGGCTTTCAATAGATTCTTTATGACAGATTCTTTACATTTTTTTATTATCATTGTGTGAGAGGTAATGTGCATGTCTCATAGCATATGTGGAAGACAGAGAGGGCAATTTGTGGAACTGAATTTCTCTTCCCACCTTTCCATGGGTTCTAGGGCTGTAACTCAGGTTGCCATGCTTGCATAACAAGTACCTTTGCTCAATGAGCCATCTTGTCATCCATTTACTCAGTCTTCTTGACATCTCCACTTTGCCTATGGTATCACTTTCTGAGCCTGCAAGAGCAATAACAATACAATGTTTCCTGGAAGAATGTCCCACTCTGGTGTATAACATTTCCTCTCACAATGCTACCTAATCATGGTTCAACTTTTAATACTGGGGTATCAGTGGAAAAAATTCAAACAACACCCAGCATTTTATTCTCTTTTCAAATGTTCCTTAGATGTTTTGTTGACTTTCTTGAATGTTAAGGGGTTGGGGCTGCTCTATCATCTGTCCAGGAATAATAAATTGACAATGACAATTATGACTGAAGGCTATTGGACCCCAGTGGCCAGAGAGAGTTTATTGTGAGTGAGCAGCATCCTTATTTGAGGCACTAACACAAGAAAAAAGATGGATGTTTTAGGAACCATGCAACTCCCACCTACACAGTAAACCACTATATCTTTCTCTTCTGGAGAATTTCAGAATGCAGAATTTGTATAAAATTGATGAGTTTACAAATAAAGATTATGAATTCATAGTGAGAATATCCTGAGACAGAGATGTCAAAAACTATCTGTAGAGGAAATGGGAAATTGTGTGCAGCTAGAAAGAAAGGGTATGCAGAGAAATGGGAAAGGTGTCTGAAAGTATGATGGAATCAAGAGTTTGCTTTACTGTTAACTTTTAACTCTCCTCCCATTTGCCCCAACAAGTACAATGCACTTATTATGCAAAGAACACTGGAAGAAACTTTCTAGTAGTTTTGTACACACTATACTGTCTCTTCTAAGTCTTGAAATTCCACCCAAATTTTCAGAAACAAGAACACAGACAGCAAAAAAATATGTGATACTTAGTGGGTGAATGAGGATTTGCTGGGGGATCTGAAAAATCTGCTTGGATTGTAGGGTTGTATGTCAGACAGACCTCAGTGGTACATCTGGCTTCAGTTCTTACTAGCTGAGTTCTTTTGGCAATGCTTTATCTTTTGGCATCTCCATTTCCTGTTTTGTAAAGTACCGGGAGCTATTACCTATTTTAGAAGAGGATTTAATTTTAAGAAAACATGGAATGACGTATTTAAAGAGCTAGAACAGCCTGTCTCAGTCAGACTTCGCTTTGACAAATTATCTGAGTAAACCACACAGGGAAGTTTAATTTGGACTCATGGTTTCTGAGCCTTCAGTCCCTGGTTAACTGGTTCCATATTTGGGCTTTTGGTGAGGTAGCGCACTGTGTGGGGTGGACACAGGGTAGGAGTGGAGCTGTTCAGTGGACTTTGTTGACTTTCTTGAATGTTAAGGGGTTGGGGCTGCTCTATAATCTCTTCAGGAATAATAAATTGACAATGACCATTATGACTGAAGGCTGTTGGACTCCAGTGGCCAGACAGAGTTTATTGTGAGTGAGCAGTATCCTTATTTGAGGCTTTAGCAGGAAGCAGGAAGGGGATGACTGTACTCTAGAAGAAAAATTTCCCACTGTTATCCCATCTGGGTCCTCAGTGTATTGGACTGAGTCACCCATATGCAAGATGGATCTCCCCTTCTTACTCAATCCTCTCTTGAATATCCTTACAGACAGACCTAAAGTTGTAGTTTATATATAATCTTGTGCTTCTCAATTCAGTCAAATTAACAATCAAGGTGAACCATTAACTAGACAGTGACTCACTCATATAAGCACTCAAAAGACCTTTTAAATAGACTGTTAACTAAGGTCCCAGTGGCAAGTCATGGGTCAATAAGTCATAAGACCTTAAAGGAGTATATAGTACCCATTCCAATGAAAGATTTTAAAACAGCAAATCAATCAACATTTACAGAATCATACAGAAAAATGAAGCATGGTAAAATACCAGAAAATAGAGTAGGTTATTGAGACATTATAGGTATTTTTGATAAATGAAAGGTCAGTTTTCAATTGGTGCCATTTAAATGGCTTCTTACTCTACCCCTATGTCAAACTAACCTTGAACCCCACAGACCTTTATAGTCCATTTACTAATTAGTTGATTAATTATTTTATTTTTTTGAGACAGGATCTTACTATGTAGCCCTAGCTGGCCTGGAACTCATGGAAATCCAAGTGCCTCTGTCCCCCAAGTACTTGATAAAGGTTTGCATCACTGCACTCAGCTATTTATTTATTTTTAAATATTTATTTAATTTAAAAATATTTTATTATTATTTTTAATAGTGTGTGTGTGTGTGTGTGTGTGTGTGTATGTGTGTGTGTGTGTGTCCATGTGTGTATGTGCACATATGTTCTGGTGCCTTTGGAGGTCAGAAGACAGCATCCAATTCCCCAGAGCTGTAGTTACAGGCAGTTGTAAACCACTAGACATGGGTGTTGGGATACAAACTCTGATCAGCAAATGCTCTTACATGCCAAACCATGTTTCTAGTCATCTACAGTCAGCTTATTGAACCTCTCTAGAACCATGCAAATGTGTTAGAGCCAACACTTGTATAGTAGAATATTATTTTAAGGTGCACTATTTTTGTTTATGTTGCATTTGTTTAACTCTGTGAAGCTGTGTTACTATGCCTGTCTAAAATACCTGATGATCTAATATAGAACTGAACAGCCAATAGCTAGGCAGGAGAGAGGATAGGCAGGGCTGGCAGGCAGAGAGTATAAATAGAAGGAGAAATCTGGGAATGGGGATTGGAGATCCAGCAGCCAGAGGAGGAGGAGACACCAGGGACCAGCCACCAAGCTACACAGCAAGCAATGGAGAAAGAGTAAGATTTACCGAAGTAAGAGAACAGGAAAAGCCCAGAAGCAAGAGGTAGTCTAGATAAGTTAAGATAAGGAAAGCTGGCTAGAAACTAAACCAAGCTAAGGCTGGGCATTCATAATTAAGAATAAGTTTCTGTGTGAGATTTATTTGGGAGCTGGGTGGTGGGTCCCCCAAAAGACCAAAGACAAACCAACAATAATAACTTGCCCTAGGTAGAAATTAATCTTCTTTAGCACATGACTTGCAGGCTCTGGATTCAAGAACTTTCTCTTATGTGTTCAGAGCACATAACTTCTCTGAAAATCAATGTCAGTCATTAGAAACTTGAGCTCTAAGAAGCTACTCAGACATTCATAAGAGAAAGTCACACTCTTATTAGTCAAACACCAGGGAATTGTCTTAGCTTCTACTGTGGTTCAAAGCAGAGGGAAGTCAGACACGGACCAAAATGGTACATTCTCAATCTCAGTCACTGAATCACTTATTTAATCATCATCAATCAGTAAATTTTTCTTTACTTTGGGAGAAAAGAAAACTCAGTAGGGATGTGTCTCAGATGTTGTGATCATCTACTATATTATTTTGGTTGTACTACTGAGTCATGTGTTTCTGTATTTTGAAAGGACAGAGAGAGTGAAAGTCTATTCTTTTTAAAATTAATATTTATTCTCTTTTTCAGTCTGATGCTTCTATCAACTTCTGATTTTAGCATCTAATTTTATCATCTTCAAATATCCAGGATGACAAATTAAAATGGCATATTTAAAAACTGTTTGAGGAAACAGGGAGAAGAAATAATTCTCAGAGCCAAGTCTTAGATTTCTTCTTCTTCTTCTTCTTCTTCTTCTTCTTCTTCTTCTTCTTCTTCTTCTTCTTCTTCTTCTTCTTCCTCTTCCTCTTCCTCTTCCTCTTCCTCTTCCCCTCCTCCTCCTTTTTCTTCTTCTTCCTTTTCTTCCTCTTCTTCCTTGTCCTCTTCTTCTTTGAATTTAGAAAGTGTTTTTTCAATCTACTGATAGTTAATTGCAAGTTCCAGGCTTGGTGAGCTGTTGGCTCTTCAGTTAGTAACTCTTTATGATCTGGAGCTTTGGGGCCACAGAGAGAGGGGTGTTTCACTCTTCCTGGAACAGTTCCAGTTCAAGGTGCAGTAAGAGGTTACCTTCTTGGCAGAGCCTTGTTCCTGCTAAGCTTCCATCAATCTGGGGCTGGTTCGGCTTCTTTCTGGTTCGTAGGCACAATGCTCACACACCTCTGTTGTACTGCTCAGCTTTTGACTGGCTTTCCATTTTCTTTTCTATCAACTGAATATTCTTTTCTGGACTGTATTACACATATTTGTCTTTTATTCCTCACTTTGAAGACAGGCTTAAACAAAGACTCTTCAATATATGTTTGGTGAATGACAGGTTAGCAAAAGCCTGTAATATATGTGACATTATATGGAGAAATGGACAATTATAAAATTTTCACTAAGCAGTGATGATGAGCTACAGTACATTGAAGACACATGAAAGCCAAGTTAGTGAGTTATCACTCTACCCTCTCAGCTCAAAGTAGGGCCTTCTTGCCTGCTGCTTTAGTAATGGGGCGTAATCTGGCACACTGTGTTGTCATAGGCTAAGTATTTGAGGGTCATTGGAAGGGATGAGGGTTTGTAGCCTTTGTTCTGGTGAGTCTTACCTGCCAAATTCTCCACTCCCTATTCTGTAGAAGAAAGGTCTTCCCACTCCAAGTTTCTGATGTTTAACGTGAGCTGTGAGAGCCAGTGATTTAACTGTAACACCTTCCGACGCCTTCATAGAGGAGTGCTGAGTGCTTCCAGCAAGAGGAAGGAGTCTGTCCCCATCCCACATCAGACATGTATTTTGTAGAAGGTCTATAACCTGGTAACTGCCTGTGTTGGCTTCCTCTAGAGGTCAAGCTTCCAGCAAGTCCTGTCTTACCTGGATCCTCAGCTGCTGCTGGGTAATTTAGAGTGGGCCATGAACTCACCCCATCATTGAGGTCTGTCTCAGAAATATTTGAGTAGAGACCTTTGTTGGTTCCTCTATCTCAAACCTAGCATGGAGGTTTCCACTTTTATCTGTTACTTTTGTAACTTTTGTTGTTTGTCTGACTCTTACTGGTATTTTTGTGTCATTTTAACTCTGTATTAATGTGTACCTTGTCCCTGTTCAAATTGTTGATAATGTTTTCTGATTGGCTCTCAATGGACATATTAAGTGCTAAGTAAATAAGGTACAAAAGAACTTACTATAAATTTGAAGCCCATGTTACTGTATTGTGAAGTCTCTAGAGTTATCTCTTTTGACATTAGACACTTGATACTTTCATACTAAATTTTTAATATTAAATTTTGTAATCCTCTATTGCACACTGACATTTCAATATCAGAGAGGAGAAAAAGTCTATGAATTTGGATCTTTGTAATTTCAACTTTTAAGTAATTCAGACAAGTTCCAAATTAAACTTTTTTCCTTTAATTGTTACAAAGTAACAAGCATGAGGAAAATAAGAGATTTTAGAGGTACCGGCCTGCATCAGTTGTCCTTAGCAGCCTGCACGTCAATGGGCCTGCATCAGATGTCCTTAGCAGCCTGCACGTCAATGGGCCTGCCTCAGATGTCCTTAGCAGCCTGCACGTCAATGATGAGAAGGCTGCAACCTACAGTGTAATCGAAACCAAAGAGCTCGGTTCATTCAGTACTTTCTAGGGACTAACTTTTAAGATGTACCTTCTCCAACTTCTTGCAAAAAAAAAAAAAATCCTCAAAATATATCCTCCGATCTGGCCAATCCTTTTGAATGCATGGGTACCAGTGATTGTTGCTGATGTTAGTGTTTACATGGTAACTTGAAGAAAGCATTGAAAGGTAATTAAATATAAATTTTACTGGAAAAAAAACATAGGAGAAAAATGAATACTGGTCACTTTTGTACTGCACTTAGTCTGAGAAATCAGCCATATTAGAAAACCAAGAGTCACTGAGCTTAGCCAGGACTCCACCATGGCTGAGACCTGGATAAAGAACCCCAGTCACCACCAAAAGTGACTTTCAGATTTCCAGGGCAGATTCCCACGTCACCGGGAGCAGTTTACAGTCCTTTGCTTTGAAGGATGGTACGCGTTTGTAATAAATCATCACTCCAGAGCCAGTTTCCTTCAGCTGTAATCCTATTGACTATATAACTCTTTGCGTGTTATATGAACCCTTTCTCCTGAATTAGACGCAGTGATAGCAGAGGCCTCCCCTAATTTTACCTTTCTTCACTTTTTCAATTCTATTCCAGTTAATTAGCATATTTTAGGTTGGCCACATGAAAATAAATCTCAATCTGTGTGTGTGTGCGTGTGGTGTGTGTGTGTGTGTGTGTGTGTGTGTGTGCATGCGTGCATGTGTGTTTCTTACACACACACACACACACACACACACACACACACACACAGAAACAGACAAACACACACTTCCGGCAATTTTATAATATCAAGAATGATATTGTAAAAAAAAAAACCTTAAACTTTTCTGTAAAGAGTCATATACTATCTTAAATTTTAAGCACCATAGTTTCTGCTGTCACTGTCCATTGCGATCCATCACAGTGCAAATGTGGTCGTGGGCAAGTGAGTGAAGACGGCTGAATCCCAATAAAACTTTAGGTTACAGTTGGAAGAGCCTATATAGGCTCATACGTTTGAACACTGGGTCCTCAGCTACTGGTACTGTTTGGAGCGATTTCAGTACTTTGAGCTATGAGGACTGGCTGGCGGAAGTACGAGTGGTACACCTTCGAAGGCTGGTACTTGCTTCTAGTTCTGGCCCATTCCTCTCGTTCAGCCTCAAGTGTGAACAGCCTCCGCTGCGTGTTTCCTCCACCATGAACTCTGCTGTGCCCTCCCTGCAGGCCTGCTACCCACCGAAATAACAAGTCAAAATAAACCATGGTATTTTTGAGTAGTGATGTTGTAAGACACTGAATTTTTTTCTTCCCACTTGTCTATATTTTGGATAGTGAGCATTATGTTTTATTATCAGCAAAATTAGTTTGTAAACTATTTTCTTCCCGTCTATTTGTATGAATACCTATTTCAGTTATTTTTAGCTTGGCTCTCGTAGATATCTCGCATCCTTGTAACATGACTACAGGCAAATCTGGTTTCCTTTATGACATCGGGTCCCGGAGCCGGTACAAAGCCAGCCACATGATCTGCTGTGGTAAGTGATATGTGATGGAAATTTGTCCGTAGTGATTAAAAACAAATAAAAAGCAGTCAGTGACAGTAACCTAAGACCTCCTGACATCTTGAGACAGCTAGGACTATTATACAGTTTCAGCTCATGAGAAAATATTAAAATGTTTATGGAACAGATCCCAAGCTTCTCATTCTTAGGGAAATGGACACAGAGTTGTAAAAAGTACCTCTACTGAAGGAGCATATTAACATTTCTTAGTGTTCCAGCCTCTTTTGGAAAAAAAAATGTGAAGCAAAGATGGGAAAAGCTCTATAAACATCTTAGGACTCATGGCATGCTTATAATTTGGGACCGATGATTTATTTAGTTCCGAGATCAAGATAGATATTATAATATGGTGCAAATTAGAATGAAGATACTAAATAATTTACGCTAATGCTCTCAGTTATAAAGATAACTGCCTCACTTTGCAACTGATATAAATTAAGGGAATATATTTAAATGTATATTTTAATCAATCAAGAAGGCTCGTCTGCCAGCCGATGTTAGATGCTAATGCATGCGCTCAACGAAACGGTCTGTTTATTAACTAATTAAATGCCAGCTGACTGAGCTGCTGAATTTAGACACAGGCATCGTGATAGTGTACTCTTTTGGTCACTGGGCACATTTCACAGCTGAAGTCCAGCGTTGAATCAACAGTGAAACCGTTTCTTACCTGCTGGTCTAAGATGCTGTTTATTCAAACTGCAAAGTCTACCATTGACCTTAAGAAAAACAAAGTAGCCAAAGTAATGACAGTCTACACGCTACACAAAATGGCACTAGAAAAAGTCAGCCCCTAAACTGAGACCCTGGGGTTTCTGCTGTTGGTGACTTGCTAGGTGCCTGGCACACAGTAGGTTGCTTAGTAAGCGCACAATTGGACTGAATGGGGTTGAATGTGCTTTTAAGTACTCTGATGAGCTGGAAGAAAGGTGTCTTTTCAATCTCGGGGACTTCACATAAAGCATATCTAAATATCTACCAGCATCAAAAGCTCGTGGAGCATTAACGCGGGGAGGGGGAGTGCAGGTAGAGGTAGTGAATGCTCGCAGTGAAAGCAGAACCAACAAATTAGGCTGCATTAGCTGCTCGGGAGTGCAAGACATGAAAGAGGAGGCGTTTGAAAGGAAAGCCGAAGAATGAGAGGCACTGGAAACACAATCAGGACCATTTCCTTACTAATCAAAATCCATTTTCTTCGGCTTTTATTTTTTTTTTCTGCACAAGCATTTTTCTCACACATCATGGGCATAGAAAATAAAATCAGACAGGAAAGGGGAGCCTCCTTAGATTCACAAGGAATCACTGTCAAACTTATCTTTGGGACCCGTCTTCCTTTTGAATCGGCTTGTTTTATCTCGAGGAAAAGCTGAAGGTGATTCGAAACGAACCCTGCTTGCTCAAATAATGGTTGAAGAAATTGCTCTACCTCAGTTACATCCTCAAATGAATTACCCTTTTCGAGATAGGTTAATGTTTTGCCTCTTAAAATAATATTTTTTTTTAAAAAAATCACTTCAAAAATGAAGGTGAATTCACGAACTCGAGACAGTCATGTGAAATGTGGTAGTTAGTGAACTTAAGGGAATAAAATATAAATCAAGACAAATTAGTTCATGAATGTGAACTTGAAGAGTCAGGTACTCTGCGAAACTCTCAATACTTACAATGTTTGAGGTTTATTTTTTTCCCCTTTGTATCTGTTACTGATTGAGGATTTTATTCTCTGCGCCACCTGAAGAAAACGTCACAAAAAAATCTCACCAAATTGGAAGCCCATTTAACTGCCCTTCTTTGACGTTCTCTAATGAAGGATGGATAATTTAATGGCCTCCTTATCTCTCGGCTGTTTGCTTCTTTAAAGACACTGCCTGGATAGTGTAGGTCTTCAGAGTCCTGTCACAGTTGCTTAGCTGGGTTTAAAACGTGCAATTTGATCAGAGCTATAGTGAGCTAACAACCTGGCCATGCCTGCAATGAGCTCCTTAATTCTTTTTAAACTTAGGCAAAATACTAGCCATGCATTTGGAGCTACACTTTCTGCAGATTCACCACAGGCATTACCTCGTTGGCTGGCTCAGCCCTGGATTCCAGAAAGTTCCCATGGACCCTCCAAAGAGCCCAACCTCAGTGAGGATTACAGGCCTCAGATTTATTTCTCTAGGCAAATTGTGACAAGCTCCCTCTTTGTCTCCCAAACCTACGTCAAAGTTTTAGGAACACCGTGGACTTCCCAGCAGAATAAATATCTCCATTATCGTGCCTTGTTGAAATCAAGGAGGAGCCAGATGGTTATGTTGAACAAAAGAGGAATTCAAACAATGCCTAATCTGCCATGCTTGTTCAAGGAGAGCCACACTTTCCTCTGGCCATTCAGGGGGATTGAGAGCACATGAGCTTTCCGGCTAGCATGCCACAGCACTGCTGTCTGTCTGTCACCCAGCTCTATTTCCTCACCTCCAACACTAAGGAACTAATGTCTCTGCAGGTTAAAGATCACAACCATGGCCAATGACTTCTTCCTGATGACGTATCAGGGAAGACAGACAGGATTCAACCACTTTTTTTTTTTTTATCGTTTCTAACCCACTCACTTTCTCCAATGCAAAAACCGAATAAGGGGGAAAAAAAGAATGTTTGATGGTTGTTAGAGGAGCAGGGTCACTTACATTTAATTTTCATGACATTAAACCTGCAGTTTCTATCTTACCTATCTTTCTGTTTCTGTCTTGTCTCTTTGCACTGCATGGTTGCATTGTTAGTATATTGAATACAATGTTGCACGAATGTTTTTTGTGGTTACCATTGTATTTGGTGCTTTGAATCCAAAGATCTCGTTTTGAGAATAAGATACATGCTCTTTTACTTTTCACTTTAAGAAAAGGGGAACATATTGAACAAGTGCTTCTACTTATAAAATCAAGGTGAATATCTCACAGAGCTACTGGCACTAAGAAAAATTGTAGTTGAATGTTGAGAATGCCCTTACAAACCCCATCTGTAATTGTCTCATTTCACAAATGAAATGACTGAGGCCTGCAGGGTATCAAGGATTTGCTTAAGGTGGTGCCATATTCCGAGTTGTTGAACATAGGTCTCCGGAGTCCCTGACCATCATGTAGATCCTTTGTTTCCTTGTGCCTTATCTCATTTGTGTATACATGATATATCCATTGGTATCTTAGTCATAAGATTTGAAGCACAAAATATTCACATAAATGAGGTCTGCTTTGAGCTGTATTTCATCTTTCTATAGCTGTGTTTAAGATCAGCATTTTATTTTGCCCTGAAATTAAAAGAACAAATGCACAATATTACATGATACCATTTCTAAAGCTCCATGAATCACTGGAAATGATATGGACGTGACAACATCCATATAGTCTATGCCAATTATCGCGCCTCTCTTATGGGATAATTAGGAGATGCTCGCCGAAATACGCTTTTCATTTTCATTCACTGGTAATGACCATGCTCTCCTTCAGTGAAGATTTATTTTCTCTCCACCTCTGCTTCGACTAAGCTAAGCACTTATTCTCAACTCATGCAAATGAAAGGTGTATATTCCAATGCAAGAGAGTGTGTGTGTTTGTGTAATTAAGACATACATATTAACTTTTTAGCTGACACAAGAAGGTACAGCTTCAAAATATTGGAAATTTGTTCCAGATAGAACACATCTTCATGTCTTCAATTCTATATAAAACAAGCGATATTTACAGGAATAATTCTCTATGTAATTACACAATTATTAAAAACATAGTAGTGAAGTAGGAGCTTTTATCAAGTCATTCAAATTAGTGCTATTTCATACTAATCACTATCTACTTGAATGTGTATTGCTTGGATGTGACTGTAGAAAGCTCATTAAATAAATTTTCTTTAAAATTTAATTACTGGGAACTTCTTCAGATAATAATGATTATGGGTATAATTAGGATCTTTGTTCCTCTTTGTTGTTAGACTAAAAGGTACAAAGACTCAGAGAAAAAGAGATTGAAATTGCATATCCAACACTTGAAGTAGTTGTCACAGGCGTTGTAGAATATTAAAGAGCCCCATCCAGCAGTGGCGCATCGAGATCGAAGCATGGAAATTGTAATTTGGCATTTAGTTATTTAGTCTTTCATTTACATCCTAAATTGCCTGGGATGGAGTCGCAAACCATAAGTGAGGAACAATAAAAGACCCTTTCCTTTAATGTCTGACTGTAGAAGATGCTACACTCTTATAATATCTTCGCTTGTAAGGACTCAGGTCCTGAGCTCCTATGATTTAGCAAGCTCACAGGGGAGGTCCTGTTTCCTCTTGCCATTCCGAATAAAAATATCACATTAATCAGTGAACTTGGTACTTCGAACCCTCTGTAATGTGACAAAACATGTTTATGCTCTGATTAGTGAAAAATTCAGATCCTCTTTCTAACATGGTGATTGAACTTAAGCGTAAAGAGAAGGCTACACAAACTCTTTCCTGAGATTACTCCATTCAGAGGCAATATACACGGAACAGAATGGCTGCATATAATTCCTGGATTTGATTGCTATAGCGGTCCCCCAGCTCCTCAAAGACAATTCCAAATCAGTATTTTAGCACATAAAAGTGTTCCCTCTTATGAAATTCTGAGCTCAGAAATGAATTGTGGATATTTTATTAAAGACTTCTGACAAATGTAAGGAGTGAGCATGCCTCTGCTCATCTAAACCTCACACATTATGTTTGTAAAACATTCAGCATGAGATATTAGAAAATATTATTATGGCTGAATACGTGTACTGCTTGTAAGAGTGAAGACAAAGACGAAACTCTTAGTATATACTGTTGCCTCGGTATTAGCTGAAGGGGCTTCCATTTCTACTTGAAACAAAAGACTACTGACCCAGAGTATTTCAACCACTGGTGGTCTTGGACATGTGTGGGTAGCTGTTGTACATTGCTCATCCCATAGAGTATTTAAACAGCCCTTGTCCAGACACAAAATCTCACTTAGTGGATGAACACAGCATCCAGGAAATTTTAATTGGCTACATAAGAAGGAAGCTAATTGATATTGCTGCACGTACCTTGTAGGGACAAATTTTTATATTAGCCAACCTTCCAAAGTTCTTTTCTAGATTACAGCTACAATATTCTGAGATGAGTTGAACAAGCTCCAAAACTTTTGGCCTCACCACACCTTAAGCATGCTAGTATCCAGCCCTAACATGAGTTTCTAGATGACTATGTGTAGGTTTCATAAACAGTCCTCAAACTTCACTGTTGGAGGCGAGAACCACTTGGAACATGTCATCACACCTTTTTCCCGCTGAAGACACTCGGTCTTTCTCCTTTTCTACTTTCTGTTTGTTTCAGATTATCACATCCTGAAATGTGAGCCTATGACATTCAATGACAATATCTGCATTATATTTGAGTTGCTCTTGGTATAGACAGTCACATAATTCACTTAGAGATCAGAAATCAGGTGCGTTATGTAATGGTACTAGGTTTTCACTTTTCTGAGATAGGAATGTGGAGGTAGATTGTGACGGAGGAAGAGGAGGGGATAAGGAAGAAAGTGAACAGGATCCATGGCCATCACCATCACTGCTTGGCAGGTGTTCATTTATGTATATCAATCAAGTAGTTGCCTTTTCTTGGGCTTTTCTTTCTCTCTCTCTCTCTCTCTCTCTCTCTCTCTCTCTCTCTCTTTTTTCGAGACAGGGTTTCTCTGTGTAGCTTTGCACCTTTCCTGGAACTCACTCTTGTAGTCCAGGCAGGCCTCGAACTCACAGAGATCTGCCTGCCTCTGCCTCCCAAGTACTGGGATTAAAGGCGTGTGCCACCACTGCCCAGCTGATTTTCTGTATTTCCACATGCTCTACACAAGTGAAAGAATCCTCTGTTGCATCCTAACATACAAAATGAAATGAATGACAGTTACATTCATTGTTGGGGCTCTAACTTCCACCAGCAGAAACTACAGTTTTCAGCTTCACTGGGCAGAGAGAAGTCAGGGGCCCCTTTAGCACAGGGCAGCTTGTAAATACTTGTTTTCACAAGGGAGGAAGTGCAAGGAATCATGGGAAAGCTTGGTCAGATGCTTCTCTGTCCTCTTTAGCAGCAGGATATTTGGGCTGACTTATGATGTATCCAGGAGTACAGTTCTGTATCAGCCCTCCATCTCTCACACTTCGGCTGAATTGATACCTGGTCCCCACAAGCAGCACAGGTTTTAGGTTCATAGGAGGTGCTGGTGAAAGCTTGTGTCTCTTTACACTTTAGAATTCTTTGAGACAAATGATGCCATCACTAGTCGGAAATTGAGAGTTACAATCTTGCAGTAAAAGATACTAACCTCCCTACTCAGAGACATCACCACAAAGATGATTCTTTAACATTTTTCAATGTTTATTGCTTTTGTTTCTCTAAATAATGTAGGCTTGTTTAGGGACACCATTAAATTTGCAGTGAGAAAATTATAACTTTAGCTCCTGAATTAAAGATGGTTTTTGAAATGCAATATTTTTGTATTTTATTACATTACATTTTAGATGTTTAACATTTTTGAAGCACTGACATAAGTTAAGGAGAGCTAGTTCTAAAATGCTTGAGTTCAGTGTTCCTTGATTTGGTATTTTGAGTTTATGCTGTCACATTGGCACCTGTTTTGGGAAATTTCTTATAGTAAGTGTGTTCATGTAAGAGAAGTCAGTGAAAATGAGAAATAGCTAGGACAAAGGATATATTAGGCAAAACATAGGCAGTCTCCTTGTCCAACAAATACAGGGGAAGTTTTGCCTCCTCAGCTTTCAAACCGTCTCTTGGTTCTGATTCTTAGAGTACAGTCCTTGTCTAGCATTTACCTGTCTGGGGACCCACTATTCAGTCTAGCTGTACTTACTGTGCCGTACCAACTGGACTCTTAGCTGCTTTGAAGCTGACTTGCCTCTCAGTGAACTCACCACAGGCTTTACCACTCGATGTGTTAGTCTCCTGTTTCCAGCCCTGTTTTGTGTTAATGGTGAGCTGACTAATTTCCTCCTCTCTGACTTTGCCTCTTACAAGTCCACCAAGTCTTTTAGGTGAGCCTGCTCATGCTAGCCTAAATTTCTTCATGGCTTTCTTTTGTCTCCAGAATAAAGCTTTTCCACCTTGGGGCAGGGAACATAGCCTGGACTCTTCTGGATAGCGTCTTTGTTGGCCACTATAGGACTATCAAGAAAATTCTCTAGAAGGATTTCTCTTACTCTAAGTTTTGAGGTTAAAAACCTCACCTCTCATCTGACCTGATGCAGACAGCCCCTTATGTACCACTTAGTGAATATTTGTTAAATGTCAAACTGAGGACACGAATGCTTGAGTGCCACCCTCCACCACACTGTCATTTTCAGCTAATGCTGATGGATTTGACCGCTCTGACTATGGGCTGCTGTGACACCATCTTGTCTTTGCTCCTGAGTCCCCTTTCCCTCAGAACAGTGACTCTTCATTCTTCTTGGCTTAACCCATTCTCAGAGGATGTTCTGTGTCAAGCCCCTCCTTCAACATCTTGGTAGGCTTAACCTACTTTCTCTGTCCTCCCAGAACATTTTGTACGAAACCTCTACCAGCTCTAACTCTAAATTACCTTAAAGGGTAGCACCATGTCTTTGCCTGTTTTATTAATCTACACTTTCCTTATGGTCACGTCCAGTATAGCGTCTTGAATATAGTGGATGCATGAACACTCCCTGATGAGCTGACTTGCAATGAGATTTCAGCTATACAACTTCTGGGAAGCTGTTCTCTTTGCTTTGCCGTGTGTCAATTTAGAATTCCTTCACTGTGTCAGTCCTGAAATATCATCTTCCAACTCGATCATATACTGTGTTTTGTTTGTTTTTGCAGTCTTAATGAGGTATAATTGACACACAATAGGTTGCACGTACTTAAGAGTGCTCATTTGATGTTTTGACATATTTACATATGCCGGAAATGATCACCATAATCATGATAATGAACGTGATATCTGTAACTCTCCCATGTTTCCTTGTGTATCCTTGTCTTTTCTCATTTTCTCCTCCAAGGCAACTGTTGCTTTGCTTTCTTTTATCACTATAGGTTACTTTAGATTTACTAGAAATCCAAGTAGGTGGAGTCCAACGTGAGCCTTCCTTTGGTCTGTCTGCTTTCATTAGGCACCATGACTCGACACCTATTCGCTTAAATGGCTTTGGTTCATTTCTTGTTATTGCTTGTTATTTCATTATAGATGGAGTTCTTGGGGGGAGCATCCAATGACTCTTTCACAGGGGTCACAGATCAGATATCCTGCATATCAGATATTGACCTTATGATTTGTAGCAGTAGCAAAATTACAGCAAATAAAGTAGCAATGACAATAATTTTATGGACCAGGCCCTCTGGATAAGTGAGACAGCTGTTTAGCTTGAACTGTTTAGGGGACCCCCAGGCAGTGGAACTGGGACCTGTCCCTAGTGCATGAGCTGGCTTTTTGGAAACTAGTGCCTATGGTGAGACACTTTGCTCAGCCTTGGTGCAGGGAGGAGGGGATCAGACCTGCCTCAACTGAATGTACCAGGCTCTGCTGACTCCCCAGGGGAGACCTTGCCTTGGAGGAGGTGGGAATGGGGGGGGGGTTGGGGGGATGGGGGGGGGGGGTAGGAGGAGGGAGGGCAGAGGAATTCATGATTGATATGTAAAACGAATAGAAAATCTCTTAATAAAAAAGAAAAGGGAAAAAAAGAAACAACAACAACAAAAAAAGGAAAATAATTTTATGATTGAGGATCACTATGACATGAGGAGCTGTATTAAAGGGCCCCAGCATTAGGAAGGTTCAGAACTTTTGCTTTATAAGGATATCACACGATTTGCTTATTCATTCAGCTGTAGATAGATATTGGGTTGTTTGCAGGTTTTTATTTGTTACAAAAATGCTACCATAAAGAGTTATGTACAAGTCTTTGTATGGACCTAAAATTTCATTGCCCTTGCATTAATGCCTAGATATTAAAATATTGAGTCATATGGTATATATTTAATTTTTCAAAAAGTAGCTTAACTATTTTCCAGAATTCCTTTTCAATTTTATGTCCCCACCAGAGTTTCAGTCACTCCATATTCTCAACAACACAGGATGGTCAGCCTTAAAGTCTTAAATAATTCAATGATATGTAGTTGTATTTCTGACATTAGCTTGCATTTCTTAATGACAAATGATTCCAAGTTTCTTTCCATTTCCATCCCATTTCTCTGGTGAACTCAGTACAACTGGTTTTTTTTCCCCCATTTAAAAATAGGTTGGTTGTTTTTCTTGAGTTTCGGGGAGTTCTTAGGTGTTCAGTGGGCTTGGAATACAGTGTGGTTCACAAGTATTCTCTCCTAGCTCTCTATTCACGCTCCTGACAATGATAATAGAGGTGGAAGGTTTTGGTGTGGTTGAGGTCCATCAGTATCATTGTGTTTTTGGAATTGAGTATATCATTGCCTACTCCAAGGTCACAAAATTCCTTTTTACTCCTCTTTATTCTTTTATACATCTTTCCCAGCACTACACCTTACATCCATGGCACGAGATCTTCGGAACTGCTTTTTATATCTGTGTTAGGTATAATGAAAAATTTTTAGTTTCTTTTTTTTGTTGTTGTTCTTCTAGAAATCAGTTTGCTTTGATACTGTATGTTAAAAACATAATGCAGAGTTGTTAGCTTTAATTTTTATTGCAAATCGGATATCTATGTATCATACATATTTGTATCTATTTTGGGACTCTTTATACTGTCCACTCAACTGTTTGTCTTTAGGCAAGTTGTTAATCTGCTGTGATTACTACAGCTTTGTCATAACTCTTTGGGTCAGATCCTGTGAATTCTCTCACTTTGTTCTTTTTTGAAGTGCTCTTATTCCTTGAGTTCTGCTTTTACAATTGAGCTGCAAGCTAGAAAACTGGGAAGTCGATGTTTGATTCTGTCTTGGCTTTCTGAAAATATTTCACTAAGCACAGCAAATATTTAGTTGTTCTTTTTACTATAGTGTTTTTTATCCTACCTAGATTTTCTGATAAACTCTAAAGAATGTCAGCTTTTCTCAGCCTCTTTGGAACTCGATCCTGACATTTTGTGAGAATACTTGGAGAATCTTTGAAGAGTGACAGTTTCCCCCAACTATAGTTAATCATACACAAAATGCCCACATACTGAAAAACAAGTCATTCTATACGTTGGGAGGCGTGCTTTCCCCATAGAAGAAGAAAGAGAAAGAAAATGCCATACACATTAGTGCACAATGCTGCAGAAGGTGTTTTCCTGAACCCTAGACAATGGCCTCTAATGGATCGTTTGTGCTGTGCACCAAAGCCTTTTGAATTTGCAACAAGAGAAATCATCTCTGATGATGCTTTTGCTCAGCCAAGTTCTCCAATCAGACAAATTACAAAAACCGAAACTTCAAGGAATGAGACCATCTTTGGGAGAACAGAAAGTCTGCTTGGCAGCTTGACTGCTGAATAGCATGTGGAGCAAGCTGAGAGATAGTTAGAAGGGGGAAATGTATACAGAGTCCATTATTCCCCCTGGGAATATTGCTTAGTCCTTTCTTTGCCCCTGAATAATCAGTCTTAAAGCTTCCTTTGTAATGTGGAGGTGTTGAGCTTCCAGGACACATCCATGGCAACCTATCAGTTCAGATTCTGGGTAAAAGTTATACTGCATGGAAATTTCCAGAACTTTCCACGAGTTAAAATATCTTCTCGCTGTCTTGGTTCCTCCTGCTATCCATCAGAAATCGCTGTAACCAGTTCATGAGAGAAGTTTAGGATTAGAAATACGTCCTCCCACTAAGACTCAAAACAATATAGTTGTGATGATATCTTGTTCAGTTCCCAGGAAAGGACAGTTAAACTGGGTTCTTTCATTAATCTTGCACTCCCAGATGTGTGCCGAATGCCTTCAGAACCCTCTTTGAAGTGTGTCTTGGAGGGGAACAGTAGAGAGGAAAGGCTTGACATGTCCTCATCTTTTACTCATCTGTGAAATGAGTGCCATGGTCTAAATGGACTTTTTTAGCTTTGAAAAAAAAAATCTACAATTTTATGGTGTTTGTGAATCTACATTTCTTGTTTCATCTACCAGGTCAGCATTTCTCAACCTGTGGGTTGTGACCCCTTTGGAGGCCAACTGACTCTTTTGCAGGGGTCACATATCAGATATTGTGCATATTGGACATTTACATTAGGATTCATAACAATAGCAAAATTACAGTTATGAAGTAGCAACAAAATAATTTTATGGTTGAAGGTTATCACATGAGGAACTATATTAATGGGTCACAACATTAGGAAGGCCAAGAACCACTGCATTAGATGGTGATCTGTTCAGTGACAGGGCTTATGGCTCCTCTGTGTTATGTAATACTGGGACAATTAGGTAATCTTGTGCCCAAAAATGATTGAAAGCTCTTTGAATGGATAGAGTTTTTAGAAGATTCTGAATCATCAAGTAACCTTGATGTGACATGTCATCGTAAACAAAACAAAATAATCAGTAAGTCACTAATGAACCTTGGAAGGAGGGCATCCGCACACAATTTCTCAGTGAAAGGAGCAAGAGGTTTGGCTTGAGCACCAGCTTGGTACTGGAATAGAATTACAGCATGTCTATGGCTTGTGCTTTCATGGACTTTATGATCTGGGGGAGAGACAGAAAAACAAGCTAATGAGATTACAAGCTACTGGAAAGAGCTATGGGAACCAAATGCAGGATGCTATGAAGGGCTAAAATCGACAAGACTCTGGTCTAGTCTGGGACAGCCAGTGACCAGAGAAGTGACATATCTCCGGGGAAGTTAATTTTGAGGCGAGAGTCAAAGATTAGCCCTAAAAATTTTGCCCATGTGGCTTCCTCTGCTTGGCTTGTCTTCCTCCCCAGCGTGACTTAGGAACTTACTACTCAGGCTCTGAATCTATTTTTCTTCTCCAGGGAGATCTCTGGGTTTACTGGAATATCACACGTCATTATGTGTACTCATCATAATACAGGGCACACGTGAGGTGCCATGTGTGCTTGTAATTGCTTGGTTTCTCTCCGATGCCGTCACTTGAGAAGCTGCACCAGAAAGGCCATGTTGGAATGACTCTGCTCTCACTGTGGCTCTTCCCCTGAGACCTGAGCCTGACCTCAGCAACACATGTTTGATGAACGACTAAATGTGTGACAGAGTCAATGAATGATTAGGGACAAAAAAGCAGGAAGGAGGTGAAGGAAAAGGGCTTTCCCAGAACAGAGGAACTATGTATATAAATGATTAAAATCCTCAACCATTAGAAATGAACAGGTACGCTGTAAGAACCTGATTAAAATCTTTAGTTTGGCAGACCAGAGCATTAAAACTATAGGACTAGGAGCAGTTGTTTGGGATTGATCACTCACCGTACACCAAACTTTTTCTATGAGTTTTTTTTCCCATGGTTTTACCCATTTAATGTTTTTATGCATTTACTCACTGCAGTCTGCAGTTCCTGTCTGCAGTGTGAAGAAAGAGAAATCAGAGATGCAAGCAAGTCCCCTCGGAGGTGACACCTAGTCATAAGCCATGGACATGGTGATGGGCGAGTCTGACCCGAGTTCATGAGCTCAACTGTTGGGCTGATATTTTTGTTATTTCTCCCTAATACTGTTGGATTATTCAATAATATCCAAGAGTCTAAAAGTCAAAAATGAAACCTGAGCCACCTATAGGAAAGGATCACACTTTGATATGAAACAAAATCTTTTGAAATATCATATAAAGGGAGAAGATGAACTTCCATTCAGAAAACATAGGTCAATACCATAGTTACATTCAGAGATGGGTTCCATGTTAGTCAATTAATATATAAAGGCTTACCAAGAAACGGAGTTTGGGCTGTGTCAAATCTATAAAGGCTAGTTGCTACAAAGAAAGGAGTCTAATACATTAGACTTGATAAAGTAGTCTGAATCCTAGAATACATTTTTGCTTTTCCCCTTTCCTGTCTGCCTCTCTTTCCTCTCTGCTCTCTCTTCACTCCATTTCTTTCTGCTAATGACTTTCATATTCTAGGAATGTGCTCTAACAGTAGGCTACACCTGTGGCCCCCGAATATATTCTTTTTGTTTTTGTTTTTGTTTTTTGAGACAGGGTTTCTCTGTGTAGCTTTGTGCCTTTCCTGGATCTCGCTCTGTAGACCAGGCTGGCCTCAAACTCACAAAGATCCGCCTGCCTCTGCCTCCGCCTCCCAAGTGCTGGGATTAAAGGCATGTGCCACCACCGCCCGGCCCCGAATATATTCTTAATAGCAGGTGCTGTCAATGTTAACTTAGACTTCTTACAAATGATAGCAGGTAACTATTTGTTTCAATGCCAGTGGATCAGTTCCAACAGAACCAAGAGATGAACTCCATGCTAAGATCATCCAGGAAAGAATAAGGTACAGATCATTTTCAGGTTGGCTAACAAAATAGACAGTAAACAAAGGTGAATGGAGAGAGAAGCACCATCCATACATCCCCAAACAAGTCAGAAAGTAGAATTAGGTGTGTTAAAACAATTCCTCAGATTTGGATGCCCGACACCCTCCAGCTATAACTACTCACCTCCTGACAGCACTGATTGCACTGTAAGTTTCTCTCCGGTGTAAACGTGAGAATCCACAGAGACTGTTTATTATTGGCACTTGTCGGTCCCATGGTTTATGTAAAAAGCGCAGCTACATGTTCTCAGGCCGAGGCTGATATGGCTCAACTGCCAAAGGCATTTGCTGCTAAACCTGATAATCTGAGTTCGATCCCCAGGACCCACGTGAGGATGGAAGGGAAGGACAGACTCTCCCAAGTCATTCTCCGACAGTCATAGATATTTGGGCATACCCCCTCCCCCCCAGATAAATAGATGAACTTTAAAAAAGAATTAGGACAGAAACTTGTGGGGAGAGCATCAGATAGATTGAGTTCCTGCTTGCGATTAGGCCGCCTGCTCACAAACAGATGTCAGTTTTCCTGTCTCGTGTTTTTGTTTCTCTTTGTTTTTTTGCACTGAAATATTTTCCTATTTTTAAAAATAATTTTTACCTTTATTTATGTGTATGTGTCTGTATCTATGTGTGTATATATATATACACAGGCATGTGGGTACCTGTGGAGGCCAGAAGAGGTTGTTGGATCTCCTGAATTGGAGTTCCAGGTAGTTGTGAATGACCTGACATAGGTATTAAGAACCAAATTTGGGTCCCCTGAAGGAGCAGCAAACACTGTTAACTGCCAAGCCATGTCTCCTGCTCCCCATTATTTTTAAACCACAATCTATTCATAATCCACCTCTTAATTTGATTTACTAATATCTAACACCAATGGACAAAATACATATTAAGAACTTTGAGCTTTTTTTTTTTTCAGCAACAGTCACTTAATCCACTCAACTGGGCACCAGGAATAAACTCGTAGATTAAAACCTTACAAATAAGCATTTTCATCACATTCCATATGGTGTATCTGTACAGGTTGGGGTGAGTTGGTTGACATTCTGACTTTGGAGGAAGTGCTGGGATGGTTTCAAAGTGTTGATGGTCTCAACGTGTTCAGATGACTCACTGGTACTTTCATGATTTTAAGGTCCAAACTTTTCAGGGTGAAGTCTCCTGCTTATGTTTTCCTATAGCTGGATATTTACAATATTCAGCACATGACCTGTTATTTGTTGAGGTCACTAAATATTGGATAATAAAATTAATACTCTCCATATATACATATATATATATACACACACACATGTATCTACATATACACATACATATATTGAAATGTAAGGAAAGAAAGTAGCCAGGTGATGCAAGATTGAAATTCTAATTACTCTAGAGGCAAGAGAATAATAAAGTCAAAGCCATTCTGGGAAACTGAGTCAGTTTAAAGATAGCCTGGACAATTTAATGAGCTCCTCCTATCTCCAAATTAAAAAGCAAAGTGAAAAGAGGACTCAGGACATAGGTCGACGGTAGAGCGCTTGACTAGCATGGGTGAAGGCCAGGTATAATCCTTGTACCAAAGAGAGATGGTGTCTGAGGAGACACAGGGAAGTCAAAGGTCACATAATCTAAGCTCTATATTTGCTTTGGATTCATGGTGAAAATCTGATAGAGAACCAATATTTAGAGGTCTGGATGAAGGTTTTTGAGTTCGGACTCATGAAGTAAGATGAGTCTTACTTCAGGATAACAGGATATTAGGATAAGAATGAGACCTTAAGCATTGGTCCCATCATAGTGCCTTTTGTTGCCGATGAATTTGACCTTGTCTCCTATTGTTGCTCAGGCTAATCATACATATAAAAACCACTTGTGTAAAACCCAGTCCTTATTTTAGATGGCACGTTGGGACAAACAAAGCCCCAACTCTTTCTTGAGTATTTTTCATCTGGAGATGAATCATAGGCAATTAACAGGAACAATTCCAATTAACTGACATAATTAAAAAACTAATAATGTTTAACATTATTGTTTTATAGAATGACATTAGCTTTAACAGCCTAGCAACACATCAAGGCCTCATTTCCATAGTCACAGAGTAGATTACTTATCGTAGGTTTCTCTGGTAACCAGTTTGACAATAGTAACAGCAACATGAGTTCCTAAATTGTTTTGCCATCCAGCTTCATAATTTATGCCATTGGCAGTAATTGTAATGTCTATATAATTTCCTTTTAATTATCAACTAATGAAATTTACATTCATTTGGGTAAAACAAATACACTCAACTTCCAATCACCTGTCCACACTTCCATTTAATTTACTCAACTTTGGTGTCTTTTATTTATATTTTTAATATCAAACTGTGAGAGGAATAGTAACATTTATTTTCTGATTAGTGTTTAGGGAAATATTGATTATGTGTCTCTCCTTTCTTCTTTGCCTTTAAATTTCCAGTGTATGGTTTTTTAATCTAAGAAGATACACACTTCTTAGTTTTTTTGCATTAAACTCTGAGGAGTTTAAGTGGAATTAATTTAGTAAACTTTAATTGCAGAATAATCTCTTCCTGTTCCCTTATCTCTTGATTTATTACAGACATTTATTTCTACTTTGAAAAATTCTCATCAGTTTCCCAGGGAATTAATTTAGATTTCTAAAAAGAAAAAAAATTGCATCTAAATTCAAATTAAGATGCTAATTACAATAATTATTTCATCACATTATATAGAAACTTTGTACATGAGTATATAGCAATTTTGAAGCAAAAACTGTTAGTTTCACAATCCCAATTCTTGCAACTTTTGAACAGATGAATTACTTAGTTTAATTAGTGGTGTATGAAAATCCTGCCCCCAGAAGAAGTTATGCTGAATGCCAATCAACTGTTAATTTGAAAAATGATAATAAATAGTCTTTATAATTGAGCCAAGTACCAATATTAATCCACCAAAGCAAGATGGGGATGTGATTAGTAAACTATGGGGGTCAGTCATTAACAGGCTTGAACACTATTCTTTGGACCAGAGAGATCCCCACTCATGAACTATGTTTATTCAAGTGGGGAAAAACTTATTTAAAAAGTGATTATAACTTCCCCCTTATTATTAAAAAGGGGAACACATTAGGAAGCATATTAGTTTATTCTGCACCTGGGTCTGCATCATGGGGGACAGTGTCTCCATGTCCCAAGTCTCTGAAAATCTGGAGGTTCCACACTCAAGATTTAATCCTAGGAAGGAATCTGCAGGGAGATGTGATGGAAGTCAATGTGCATGTCAGCATTTGGGATAGAGAGGGTTTTTCTCCATTCTGGGTTGTTTCATTGGTTATTGAAGAAAACTGAAGGGTTTTTACTCTGCCTTTTCAATGTGAATCCAGTCTTTCATTTTGTCCCTCAATATAATGAAGACTTGATGTCTATCCACATATAACAATGCACACAGAGATTTGGATCTCAGGTCTATTCCCCTGTTCTTGAAAAACTTCCAGTCTGAAGATGAATATATTTCTACTTGACATAATTGTACAATGTGTTAAACTGTAGTCATTCTTCATTTGACTTTTCCAAGAGAGCTTGAAAAACGTCAGGTTGTTAGCATTTGAATTCTGCCATTGGTCTCTGCTAAGATATTGGAAATTCTGCAGCATATTATGGTGGGGAGACCATAGGACTAAGCTCAAAACAGCTGCATGCAATTCATGAGACCCTGAGACGGTCACTTTCCTACTCTGATCCTTAACTTCTTACTTGGAAAAATGGGAGGTAATAGAATCCTCTTCCCCAGGACTCAATAAGAGCTAAGCAGCAGGGTATGCGGCTCACTAGTAGAATTGCATCTCATGCATCAGGCTCTGGGCTCCATTTCTAGAAGAGCAAGGTAACAATAAATAATGATAGTATTTCCCAGAATTAAGAGGGATTGTTGGAACAGAATGATTTGTGAACTTCAGGGCCTATTTGGCCGCCACAAGACACTATGCTTAAGCTTCAGAGCAAAAGGGATTCATCGTAATGTCTTAATGCAGTTTCATTTTGGAGAATGTTAGCATCTTTGAATGAATATTTCGAGTATTTTCTTAAATTCAATTTACCATGTATCTTTGAATATTGAAGATATTTTAAAATGTAGATTGTGACTTTATAACTTCCTCTAATTTTAGATTTTAATACATAGACTGTTTGGCTTCTAAAATGCTATATGCTTTTTTTTTTTTTAAAAAAATGTAACTTCTCAAATTTTTTGAGAATTTCTTACATCAGCACCATAGTCATATCATTTCTGTACACCCTCCCTCCAACTCCTCCCATAACCCTGACACTCCTTATCAAATTCATTAACTATTGTTTCATATATGTGTGCGTGTTTGTGTGTATGTATATGTGGGGTGTGTGTGTGTGTGTGTGTGTGTGTGTG